>KL278251.1:0-45500 GCA_000699545.1 Podiceps cristatus | reverse complement strand
GGGGAAAGCAACCGGGGGGGCCAGCCAACAGCCTTTAAGATCAGATCGGTGGGCCCATTGCAAAGAAACGGGTCACTGGAAAGGGGCCTGCCCCAAATTAGAAAATTGTGCTGTCGTTGCCAACGTAACCCCAGAACAATGAGGGGAACCGGAGGAATCCACCCTAGTGGACCCTGTGGTTAAAATTAAGCTAGGGAAGGTGGAGCAAGAAATAGATTTTTTTAATAGATACAGGGGCATCATACTCAGTATTAAATCAGAAGTTAATACCAGAGGACACCGAATTTGTAACGGTGGTAGGGGCTACTGGTCAGCAAACAAAAGCATACTTCTTAAAACCACTCAAATATAAATGAGGTAAACAAGTAGGAATACATAAATTTCTGTACTTACGGGAGTCCCCAAAATCTCTGTTGGGATGAGATCTGTTAGAACACCTAGAAGCAGAAATCACCTTTGATAAAGGAAATATGACCTTAAAAATCAAAGATGATCAGTTGATTTATGTCCTAAGTCTAGCCCTGTTACAAACTGAAGTGAAATACGATATTCCTCTGGAAGGTGTTAATCAAGTATACCCCGGAGTATGGGCCTCTGAAGTCCCAGGAAAGGCGAAGAATGCCGCACCGCACCAATAGTAATAAAGTTAAAGGGCGGAACGGAGCCTGTCAAAATTAAACAGTATCCTTTGAAACTAGAGGATAGAAAGGGAATAAAAGCAATAATAGACAAGTTTTTACAATACGGTTTGCTGATAGAATGTGAGTCAGAATATAATACTCCAATATTACCAGTTAAGAAAGCTGACAGAAAGAGTTACAGGCTAGCTCAAGATTTGAGAGCCATAAACAAAATTACTGAAGATACACATCCTGAGGTAGCAAACCTGTGTACTTTACTAACAAAATAAAAAGATAATCAAGTTTGGTTTACCGTACTGGATTTGAAGGATGCCTTTTTCTGCCTGACTTCAGCCACTGAGAGCCAGAATTTGTTTGCTTTCGAATGGGAAAATCCAGAGTCTGGAAGAAAAACAGAGATCTGTTAGAACACCTAGAAGTGGAAATCACCTTTGATAAAGGAAATATGACCTTAAAAATCAAAGATGATCAGTTGATTTATGTCCTAAGTCTAGCCCTGTTACAAACTGAAGTGAAATACGATATTCCTCTGGAAGGTGTTAATCAAGTATACCCCGGAGTATGGGCCTCTGAAGTCCCAGGAAAGGCGAAGAATGCCGCACCGATAGTAATAAGATTAAAGGGCGGAAAGGAGCCTGTCAAAATCAAACAGTATCCTTTGAAATTAGAGGATAGAAAGGGAATAAAAGCAATAATAGACAAGTTTTTACAATACGGTTTGCTGATAGAATGTGAGTCAGAATATAATACTCCAATATTACCAGTTAAGAAAGCTGACAGAAAGAGTTACAGGCTAGCTCAAGATTTGAGAGCCATAAACAAAATTACTGAAGATACACATCCTGAGGTAGCAAACCTGTGTACTTTACTAACAAAATAAAAAGATAATCAAGTTTGGTTTACCGTACTGGATTTGAAGGATGCCTTTTTCTGCCTGACTTCAGCCACTGAGAGCCAGAATTTGTTTGCTTTCGAATGGGAAAATCCAGCGTCTGGAAGAAAAACACAATTAACATGGACAGTATTACCTCAAGGTTTTAAAAATAGCCCTACCATTTTTGGGAATCAATTGGCAAAAGAACTCGAAACTTGGGAACCGCCCAACCAAGAGGGAGTCTTTTTGCAATATGTGAACGATCTCCTAATAGCTACAGAGACGCAGGAGGATTGTATTCAGTGGACTGTAAGTCTCTTTAATTTTCTGGGTTTAAATGGATATCGAGTTTCCGAACAGAAAGCCCAGCTGGTCTGACAACACGTGATATATTTAGGACTTGAGATCTCAAGAGGACAACAAGAGCTCAGACCTGAATGGAAAGAAGCCACCTCTCAGACCCCAGAACCACAGACGGTAAAGGACTTACGAACCTTTCTGGGATTGACAGGTTGGTGCCGACTTTGGATATACAATTATGGGTTATTAGTCAAACCGCTGTATGAACCAATAAAAGCACATCAGTCAAAATTAGCCTGGACAGGCGAAGCACGAAATGCATTTAAACATCTTAAACAGGAACTAATGAGGGCCCCTGCCCTAGGATTACTGAATGTTTCAAAACCATTCTGGTGGTTCTCTCACGAAAGTCAAGGAATTGCTCTAGGAGTACTAGCACAAAGACTTGGTCCCTATGAACAAGCAGTAGCCTACTTCTCTAAACAACTAGATGAGGTAAGCAGAGGCAGGCCAAGTTGCCTACGAGCTGTTGCAGCAGTTGTGATGAATATTCAAGAGGCCTGAAAGTTCACTATGGGCCAGAAAATAACAGTACTGGTCTCTCACACGGTATCAACAGTCCTGGAATAAAAAGGGAATCATTGGCTCTCACCCCAAAGATTTCTGAAGTATCAAGCAATATTAGTGGAACAGGATGATACAGAAATTGTGGTTACTATCATTGTCAGTCCAGCCTCTTTCATCAGTGGGACCCTTTATGAACCAGTGATACATGATTGTATTGAAATGATGGAAGCTACTTATTCAGGTTGACCAGATCTCAAGGAAGAACCTCTGGAAGATGCAGAAGACTCCTGGTATACAGACGGGAGCAGTTTTTTTACAACAAGGACAATGTAAAGCCGGGTATGCCATTACAACGACCCAACAGGTAATCGAATCTCGATTGTTACCCCTTGGGACTTCAGCCCAGAAAGCAGAAATAATTGCTCTAACTCGAGCATTAAAATGGGAGAAAATGGATGGGTCCATTCAGCGGATGGTCGGGTGATGATACCATCTAACCTACTATGGCCTACAGTTTTAATTGAACATAATAAACCAGATTGGGGATCGGATGCCTTATATAAGAGCTTGAACCAGAAACTGATAGGATGAAATTTATACACTGTAGTGAAGCAGGTAACTCAACAATGTGAAACTTGCCTACATAATAACCCCAATGTGACCAATAAAGTACAACTGGGAATGATTGGTAGAGGAAATTATCCAGGACAACAGTGGCAGATTGATTTTTCAGAGCTCCCTAGAAAAGGTGGGTACCGATACCTATTAAAGACAGACGTTTTCTGGCTGGCCAGAAGCCTTCCCTTGCTGAACGAACAAAGCGAGAGAGGTAACTAAAATATTACTGAATGAGATCATTCCTTGTTTTGGAATTCCGGCCACGATATCTTATGATCAGGGTTCCCATTTCTGTGCTAAGATAGTACAAGTAAGCACAATCTTAAGAATAGATTGGCAGTTGCATACTCCTTATAGACCTCAGGCGAGTGGACAGGAAAATGAATTGTTTGAGTAAACAACAAATAGCAAAAATCAGTCAAGAAACTAACTTAACATGGCCTCAGTCTCTCCCCTTAGCATTACTTAGATTGAGAGTGAAACCAAAAATGAAGGACAATCTAAGTCCCTTTGAAATACTGTATGGGAGACCATATTTGTTTCAGTTTACAGGGGAAGACTTAACCCAACAAGGTACAGGATATATATATATGATTACGTGATTTCCCTTCAGAAGCAGTTAGATAAAATAAGCAAGTTTTGGGAGCTAGAGTTAGGGGACTAGATCAGCCGATTCATTCCGTTAAACCAGGTGATTATGTGTATGTAAAGATTTTTTTCAAGACAACCCCTGGGAGAAAAGTGGGAAGGACCATACCAAGTCTTACTGATGATTTTCACTGCCATCAGAATTAAGGAACAGCCTGCTTGGATTCACTATTCAAGAGTAAAGAAAGCACCCGAAAAACCATGGACAGCTGTCCCTACAGGACCCACAACTACGTGGTTTTCCAAATTGTGATGTTGACGGGGTTGTTACTCGACTCAAATGAAGCTCGATGGAATTTGAACACACATTTCTCCTTGACCCAGGATATCTCCAAAATTCTGAACAAAACTGATAGCTGGATATGTACTCATGCCAGAACATGGGGGAAAAGGAATCCCTTTAATTGGTATTCTGATACCAAGAAATCACTCCTGGACTAATCTTTGGGAAAACACCTCATGGAATAATAACGATAATGAAGCCTGGAAGCTAGAAATAACTAGCCCAGAAGCCTGAGAATCCTATTGTATGTGTATACAGAGATGCAATCCCCCAAAAGGACAAGGAAAAATAGACTGTATTGGCGGGACATAACGTGGGGAATCATACTGTTTGTAACAAAATAATAGATATTGGGACTTCAATCTCTGCTAATACTACAACATGGCCGGTACCGGAAGGAAAAGGGTGGTACTGGCTATGCAACGACACTGCCTGGAAAGTGTTACCTAGAAACTGGATAGGAACATGTACTTTGGGAGCAGTTGTTCCAAATATAACTATACATAGTTCCCCACCAAAGAGGATGGGTGCGAACCCACTTCCAAAAGGTTAAACGAAATGTTGAACATCCTTTAATAAGGAGACCAACTGCCTTTCACAGCTTTGCTGGATGGTTTCTTCTGTGGCTAGGTGTGAGTGAACTGGAAAAAGCCATTGTCAATATTTCAGCGGTAATAGAAAGCATTGAAAACAGAACAATAGACGCAATAAAAGCCCTACAACTAGAGGTATCCAGTTTGTCTCAAGTTGTGTCGCAAAATAGAATGGCGCTAGATTTGCTGTTAGCCTCCCAAGGCGAAGTATGCACAGTCATAAATACAAGTTGCTGTATGTATGTAGATCAAAGTGGAACATCTCTACAGACCTAGAAGAAATTAAGAAACAAACCGCAATCTTACATGAAGTAACAAAGGATGATCTGACCTGGGGATTTGAAGAGATATGGGATAAATTAACATTGTGGTTGCCCAATTTTAGATGGTTAAAACGGATCTTTATTATAATTATTGTCCTTATAGCATTAGGGATGTCAGTCTGTATCATGACGAAATGCTTTATGAGGTGGTGTTAGAGGACAGTAGAAAACTATGAAGATTGGAAGTGAAATAAAATAAGACACCAATTAGAAACAGGGAAATATTTTGAATCTTTCAAAGAAAATCAAGTTCTGTGATAGGCAGAAGAATCCAGATCTTTATTATAATTATTGTCCTTATAGCATTAGGGATGTCAGTCTGTATCATGACGAAATGCTTTATGAGGTGGTGTTAGAGGACAGTAGAAAACTATGAAGATTGGAAGTGAAATAAAATAAGACACCAATTAGAAACAGGGAAATATTTTGAATCTTTCAAAGAAAATCAAGTTCTGTGATAGGCAGAAGAATCCACCTGAGCTTAAAAGAAAAGGGGGGAATTGATGCATGAACTGACCTAGGCCTAGTAGACCTAGAATTATAACATGTTTAACATCAGTATATTGCCAAATAGAGTAGTTTGGAATTTGTCAGAGGATTAACGGATTCTCTCCATAAGTTTATTTACATAAACGAGCCAAGGACATAAAACACAAGAGTTCCTGTGCTTGTAACACATTTCCTGTGTTTGTAGCATATGATAACATGTCCTGTTTGGGGAGTTACTCTGTGTGATAAGAAAACATGTCCTGTCTTTTGTGATGAATAAGCCAAAGTTAAGTGATTAATGGAGAGATTGTGAGGCCCAGGAAAGAATTGTACTGAGCAAACTCATATAACAAGGGTCAAACAACGGACAAGCGAGGAAGACTGTGAACGACCACCAGAGGACTCCTGAAGACCACCAGAGACCTTCAATGCGCCTGCGTAAAGAACATTTGCATACATTAACCATTTCTCGGAAAACTAATGAATATGTATGTAGGATATGTATTTAACGTATACAGTTAGCCTCAGCAGGTAAGCACGTTTGGAGGAGTGATCCCCCGTGCTTCCAGCGCTGCAATAAAGAATACTCAACTCCATTACCGAATGCTCATTTCTTGAAACACCATAAAGATAAAGAAGCTTTGAGAAGTATATCAACTAGAACAGCCCACCCTTGAAGGCTGTTGTATGTGACTTGGGAACTGAGCATGCACGGGGGCCAGCAAGTGGACACAGAGGAAAAGCATACTGAGACCCCTGATGACCATCCAGAGAGACAATCAGACATGTGCAAAGGATATTTGCATGTGATAATAGGTTCCTGGAAAGCTAATGAATGTGGTAATGAGTTCCTGGAAAGCTTATGCTTATGTATGTAAAGCCTGTATATAAGCTATACAGTTAACTTGGCCAGACGCACACAGTAGGAGATATCCCCTGTGTGTCCAGTGCTGCAATAAAGAATACCTACTTAATAGTCTCTGACTGTTGAGTCTCTGAGTTTGGATTTTCATGGCATCATTTCTGGCGACCCAGGTGGGACCTGCTCTGCTTGGCTGCAGCCCGTGCTGAGAACAGGACTCCTAGGGTACCTCTGGGATTTCCTGGAGGGATTCCACACCTCAGTCGGATCACTGGGAGCTGACAAGGACCATCAAACATTCAAAGGAGTCAAGGTACTATTTAAATCTTTGTTTTACCTGTTTTTGAATTTTGAGATGGGTCATTTGAAAGGCTCTCATCAGCTGTAGGAGACGTCCTGTGCTGAGCGCCATACACCAGGCTAATAGTGCCTGAGGGTTTACATTTGGTTATACACTCTCATAGTGAGTAAGCGTACTTCAGTGCATCGGTGCGGGCACGGGTTAAGCTTTGTACTTTTGCAATATGGATTTATTGGTATGAAACTTGGATATTGACCCGATACTGAACTCGGATATACCCATTAGACATTGTAAATTTGGCAACTGAGTATGAATGAGCTGAGTTTAACTGCATTAACTGACGGGACTGGTGAGTGGGTGACCAAAATACAGCATGACTGCAGAGTGAGTGCGGAAAACCTGGAGAATTATGTTTCACTGAAAATGAATGTGAACCTCTTTCTTGTAAATTGTTTTATTTGTAAATCAGAATTTGTGGTTAGAATTTCTGTGGGATGTTAATTGTAACATTTGCAGAGCATGGTTGGAGTGGGATGAAATGGAACTACGGGTTGAGGTTATTTGATTAACTTGTGGAAGAATAATGGGAGTACAAAATCAGTAAAATAAGAATGGGGGACAACAAAGCAGTGGTATTGTAAAGAAAAGCCCACTGGGATGTATCCTAGCACATTGGAAAGATCCAGGAGGACTGCCAGGTGGCAGTGTAAGTCAGAAAACATCCGTGAAATACTGTAACCAGTGGTGTCCCCTGTATAAATGAGAAGATGGTGAGAAATGGCTTTTTAACGGATCTTTGAGTTAGTTAATGTTTTTGTGGAGGGAGGGAAAATGGGATGAAGCTATGTATGCAGACATGTTTTGCACTTCATGGAATCATCCAAAATGGCAAAGGGATTGTGGTATTAACACTCCACCACAAGATCTCCTAGTTTTGTCTTTGGAAAAGGAAAAGAGAAATGAAAAAAAGGAGCAAGGGAAAGTAAGGAGGTGTTGTTCAGTGTGCAGTATTGGATAAAGGTGTTTAAAAGTAACAAATTCTAATGAGGAGGAGATAAAAGATGGTCCTGAAGATTTGGGATTAATCCCCTTCATTACAAAACCTGCCTCCCCCACCTCCGTCATTACCACCTGAGACGGATGGTAGCAGTGAGGAGGAAGGGGCCGGGGCAGCAAGTGATTTTACTCCAGTCACTGCAAGGACTTGGATTAAGACTCAAAAAGCCCACAAACTCCTGGCCCCAGTACAGGAAGTGACAGGGGTGGGAGGCCCAGATAGAGTAAGAGTTGCTTTTTCCACTGATTTAGATGCTTGGAAGGAGGTAGCTAAAGGGTACCAAGATGACCCCTCTTGGGTGGCAAAATGATTTTAACTAATAGTGAAAAATTGGGATCCTGCTTGGATGAATGTAGATTTGATTTTGGGGGAAATGACAAACAGAAAACCAGTTAGTATTAAAAACTGCAAGGACCCATGTGCAGGCTCAAATTACTGGAGGAACCTTACAGGGGACCGTGGATGATTATATCCCCCTGACTGACCTGCATTGGAACCCCAATGATGGGCGTCATTATAGATTGTTAAGAAGGTGTATGGAACAGATAACACTGGGATTAGAAAATGTATTAGGAAGAAATCAATGTGTGTATTGTAGAGAGGAAGGACACTGGAAAAATGAATGTCCAAAACTTAAAAGGACCCCACAAATCCTGACAGCTGAAGCAGAAGTTAATTGACAAGGACCTGGGGAATCTACCCTAGAAGGTCCACTGGTTAAAATAAAGCTAGGGAGACAGGGAAGAGAAGTAGAATTCTTAGTAGCAACAGGTCAGCAAACTGTTAGGAATTGATTGGCAATTACATACACCCTACAGACCACAAGCCAGTGGGCAAGTAGAAAAAATGAACCACATGATAAAACAACAAATAGCAAAGATATGTCAAGAAGCAAACTTGTATTGATAGCAAGCCAAATATCAAAGGGAAGATTTAAACCAGTTGGGAAATCAATAGTTACAAAACTGTTACCTCTCTAGGGAAACAATTAGAAAATATTAGTAAACATGTTTTGGGAGCTAGAGCTAAAGGGTTAGATCACCTGATACACCCATTTAGCCCTGGAGATTGGGTTTATGTTAAGAATTTTTCAGGTGATCCATTGAGAGAAAAGTGGAATGGACCCTGCCAGGTGTTGCTAACTACTTTCACTGTGATCAAGATTGGAGAACAACCAGCCTGGATTCATTACTCCTGAGTGAAGAAGGCTCCTCAGTCAGGATGGGTCGACGAAAGAGCTGGCAATTTGAAGCTGCATTTACGGCGGTAACTTTATTGAGCCTGACCACTTCTGCTTGGGATGAGAACTTATACTATAATACAATCCAAATGTTAGTGAATGCGACGGGAGCTAAGGACTGTTGGATTTGTACCGCTTTACCGAGAGGTAACATGAGGCTCCCTTTGTACGGGGTAGGATCCACACATTGGAATTGCGATAACAATACTTGGCCAGAGTTTTGGAGAAGATCGGATGGAGGATATTGCGATTATGATGGTTCAAATTATGAGACTGGACCAAAGTTTGATTTACAAATACTAAACGACAATACTCAGATCCTGGTGAGCAATAATAGTTGCCTATGGAAAGCAAGGTCTAACACCTGTTTGTGCCGCCCCCCCCATCACACACACAAAAATTGTACTTGTAGAGATGGGTGGAATGATTATTGGATAAACAAATCCACAGTGGAAGTAGGAGTTTGGGATTTGACAGGGATGAATGTAACATACATTGATTTTTGTAGCAGAACTCAGTTAGAAACCTATAGCTCCCTGAGCTGGGATTATTCCAGGAATGTATCGATTGGCTGGGTAAACCATGGATTATTTTATGGAGCTAATCTCACAGCCACAGATGGACCCTGCAAACTGCCTGATGGGTATTGGTGGTTATGTGGCGATGGTGTTAGCAGAAAGAAACTCCCTGCAGGATGGAAAGGAATGTGTACCATAGGGCATTTGGTGAGTCAGGATCGAATATATAACCAGTCTCAAATACCCAGGGGTATACTGAAAACATCATGGAAACGAGCTAAGCGAGAAGATAATGCACTTGTAATTAGAGGAAAGAAATTCCACAGCTTTGCGAGATGGTTCTTACCATGGCTGGGAGTAAGTGAACTAGAAAAGGCCATAGTAAACATCTCTGCTTTTTTGGAAAAGATGGAAAACCTAACAATAGATGTGAAAAATGTACAGACGGAAGTATCATCCCTTAATAGGGTCATGTTACAAAATCGAATGGCATTAGATCTATTGACCGCTAAAGAGGTAGGAGTATGTATGATTATCAACACTAGCTGTTGTGCATACATTAACAAAAATAGCCAGATAGAGGCAGATTTAGGTGCACTCCGGGACAAAACAAGAATATTCCACAAAATATCCTCAGATGATACCTCTTTGGGGGTTCACAATTTATGGGACAAACTAACTTCTTGGCTTTCTAATTTAAGATGGCTAAAGCAACTGTTCGTTGGATTAGTTATCCTAATGGTCTTGGGGATATTTATTTGTATATCTTTCAAGTGTTTTCCTTGGTGTTGCTGGAATTCAGTTGAGATGTACAGCGATTGGAAGGAAAATAAAGTTAGACATCAAGTGGAAGCAGGAAAATACTTCACTCGAATTCAAACCGCTGAAAAGGATGAACTATTATGAAATATTATAAATGTAGTAAGCATAACTAAAATGAATATGGTATAATGTATACAATTTTGCAATTAATGTTTCTTTATTACTTATTTTATCATGGTTTTGCATAGTTTTGCATATAAGATGTTAAAGTATTAATGTATTAATGTAACAATTATTAGTGTAATACTCATCATTATAACCTTGCTTAAGATAAGATATTGTAGTGAGGATTCGTGGCTTTTTAGCCACAAATTCTCAAAAGAAAGGGGGGATTGATACCTGCATAATCAAATTGAATTGGAATTTACTGTTTTGGTGAGCTCAGGAAGGCCTTGAGATAAGAGGCCTCTAAAGATGTCACTAGAGACAGTTTGATCTTTAAAAAAAAAAAGGGGGGGGGGAAGCCGCTGTGCAGAACCATAAAGATAAGGAAGCTTTAAAATGTGTATCAACCAGAATAGCCCACCCTTGAAGTCTATTATATGTGACTTCGGAGCTGAACATGCACAGGAGTGGGGGTGAGCAAGCGGACACAGTGAGGAAGAGTATATCCTCCATCCTGAGACCCCTGACGACCAACCAGAGACACAATCAGACATGCGCAAAGGATATTTGCATATGATAATGAATTCCTGGAAAGCTAATGAATATGGTAATGAGTTCCTAAAAAAAAACAACCCTGATGCATATGTATGTAAAGCCTGTATATAAGCTACACAGTTAAACTTGGCCAGACGCACACAATAGGAGATATCCCGTGTCCAGTGCTGCAATAAAGAATATCTACTTAATAGTCTCTGACTATTGAGTCTCTGAGTTTGGCTCTTCATGGCATCACATGGCTGCAGCAGATTGGTGATATTTTTGTCATCTTTGTTCTGAGAATAACTTGGAGCTCACTGTAGCTGTATGGATTAGAGAGGCAATGGAACTTAACATTGGAAGCGGTCATGGCTGTTTGTGTTCTGTAGCCGTTTGTTCTGGCCTGCTGTTCTTACTCTTTACTGCTCCTCTATGTACACCTGCTGGATTTTCAGCCTTCTCTATTTGCTGTTGCATACCTTTGTCTTTGCATGCTTTTGGGAAGCTTTCTTCCTGAATCCTTTTGGTAATCTGTACTCTGAAACATGAAATTGATCCAGACAATAGCAGATTACCTGAGGACATAAGATGAGTTCTGATACAGTGTCTTCAGATGCTACATTGTGCATAACTACATTTGAAATATTAATGGGTATGATGATGGGTTTGTGAAATGGTGAAAAGTACAGTAAAATCAGTAAGATACAGATCTACGGGGCTAGTAAATGACTAACAAGCAGGTAAAATAACTTAAGGCTATTACACAGGAAGAACAGGTTCCTCTGCTGCCTGTTGTAGTCTTGGGTGGCTGAAATGGTGTCTTGCAGATTCAACTGAAAACGAACATTTTATCTGTGGGGCTACTCTGCATGTGGATTGATAACCAGTGACCAAAGGGCTGTTAGAGCAGGAAGCTTTAATTATCACGTAGCTAGCCAAAGAACAGAGGGAAGATGACATTGCTTCTGATGGTTACACTGTCTTAGATTATTTTAAAAAGGTTGTGAACCACAGTGAAGTGGGTATTTGTGTATGACTTAAAACTACAATATCCTTACAAGTATAAGAAACTGTTGGTTACATGTATGTTTGTTTATACAAGGGAAAATTGTATTAGGGAGAGGGTTAAAACATTCAGGACTTAAATCTGCAAGTTCCTGAACAGTCTGATGCGACTCTGAAGTTAGCCTTGCTTTGAGCAGTAGTTGGACCAAAAAGAGCTGTAAAAATCCTTTCTGACTTAAATTATGCTATGAATATCTTGAGAGAAGTGGCTGCAACTTAATTGTTACTCTGAAGGTTAATACACTTGCTTGTGGTCATAGGAGAGTCTATGTGGATGCTTGCTCAAGATAGTTCTCGTAAGTTTACTCTGTTAGATGGAGTGGTGGAAGGTTTCTTGGCTGTTTAACATGAGCTTTTCTTTAATTTTTTGAATTCTCATTGATTTTTAGGGCAAACTGAAAACATGACTGATACAGATGAATCCCAGGCTTCTGGCTCTTATTACCCTGATGCCCAAGAGTTAGTATACAGTCAGCAGAAAGAACCATGTAAGGTGTATGCATGTGAAACAAATACACGAATGGAGTGTTCACGTTCAAGGCAGAAGAATGCTGCTCTTCAGGAGTCTTCAGATGAGCTTAACAGTATATGTAAATCATCAGCCGAGGTTGTACTGGACAGCAGTGATTCAGAAATGTGAGTTTTTATCTAGTTTAGAATTTTTCATGAGAAGAACCTGTGTCATACATCATAAAAGTATACGTTCTTTTGAAAGTAAGTATTTTTTTCTTCTTCTGCAGTGATCTCTCTACTGCTAGTGGCAGTGAGTACCATCCCAAGTGCTCCACTGCACCTTCAAAGCAAAAAAGGAGATCTCAGTCTTCAAAGCAACAAGCTGAATCTGTTGCAGGAGTGCCTGACAATGAAAGCTCTTCAGATTCTTCTGTCTCCCCTCAAAGTCCAGTGAAATCATTGGAAACCTCCAAGAAGAAGTCAAAACTCAATTTGAAAGCCATTTTTGCCTATCACTTCAGGGGAAAGAAGTTTAAGGCTGCTGCACACCGAAAATACAAGGGTGGCTCAGGGAAGAAGAAGAAGAAGAAAAAGTATGAAAGCACACGGATGCCTACGGGGAGGCCACCACTGACAGCCTCACCTCAAGAGCAGAAGAGAAGGCTTCTAGACAGAGGTTTTCAGTTCCCTTTTGTTGAAAAACATTATGGGAAGAAACATATTCCCTTAAAGATGGTTCTTGGCTATGAGGTGAGTCCTGTTCTGTGGGATAAATGCATTATTTTTTTTAGTCTAAAAAAGGTGAATTTAAATTGGCTATGTTGTGCTTCTACCGATGTGCTATGATAAAACAATGAAAGAGTCTTTAGTCCTGTTAAACAAGACACTTGATGGTTACCTGTTTAATACCTTTAAGACAAACACAGCTAAAATACGGGTGTCAGTAGAATATTACAATTTAGTTCATAATATAAATGCTTTATAGAGGTATTTTTAAGATCTCACCTGATGTATTTTTTTTCCTTAGCAAGCAGCTGCCAAGGGGTATTTCCAATATATTGAAGTGCTTAAATATGAAGAACATCTTAAAAAAGCTTTAAAAGCACTTCAAGCTAGTGAAGACTTAGAGAGAGAATGTCTGCTGGTACGAAAACACAAATATTTAGATGATGAAGGCCCCATTTCCCCTATTCAGGAGATGAAGTAAGTTCATCTTTGTATTTTTAGGTGGTATAAAACTTTTTTATTCTTAAATAAAATGTAAATTTGTGTGCATATAAGTAGATGCATGACACCCCACCCACTAGCTCTTGGTTACCCCCAGCCTGTTTGTTGGCATCAACAGTGCTTTAGTTGCAAATCCAAAACAGCACCATACAGGCTGCTGTGAAGAAAGCTAACTCCATCCCAGCCAGACCAGTACAGTCTGCTACTCTTACAGTTGAGGAATTTGAGAGGTAGCATGTGATTTCGTGACAGAGCTATAAGTATATCAAGTTCAGTTCTGGTCCTTTTAACCTATATCAGCGTTGTGTAATAAAAATGTGGATATCTGCTTATGAAAGCATTGTTCCTTTTGGGAACAAAACACTCAGCCACTTGGGATTCAGTGCTTGTAAATATGATTTGGAATTTCTCATAGAATGAGACTTTTAATCTGAAGACTGATACCCCCTCCCTCTGAGTGGGATTTGTACTGTCCCATTAAAATGATGTGGTAGAAATGTGTGAGTTTTGTGGGGTTTGGTGTGGTGGGTTTTTTTTTTAAGTGTTTCCTTAAATTAGTTCCTTTGTAGATAGCCCAGATAGAGAAGTAAAGTGTTCATGGCAAAGACTAAATGATTTTTTAAAATTCATTTTTACTTTATTAAGCTTCGAAATACCATCTTGAATATTTCTTCATGGTCAAACAGTTAACTGACATGCAATAAAGGGATCAGTAGATCAGGAAGAATATTCAAAGTTATGCATGTACTCAGCACCTTAAAAGTGGAAAGCCTAAAAGACAATGTAAAAGTACAAAGCTGTCTTTCAGCAACTAGTCACTTCAGTAGTGACTTACACTGCTGATTTATGTGAGTTGAAGTATTACGGTGAGCCTGTAAAATGACTTAACACCTAGTTTTCTCTTTTATAAAAAAGCAGCAGAAACAAAGTTCTGTAGATTAAATACAAGTTCGCTCATCCAGGCACTCAGTTCTTTGTGAAACAAGTACTAGAATACTTCCTAAGTTTCGGAACCAGTCCTCCGTCAGTTGCTGAAACCATAGAACTAAAAGTTTCATCTTTCTAGGGAGTCTGTCTTGAGAGATCTTGAGAGAAACCTGTGGGTGATAGTGGAATTGAATTTCATACTTGTGTTTCATGGCAGTATGGAGATGTTTCTGTTATGATATCAGAAAGCAAGCTGTACTTCTGTTTGCTGAGGCTTATCCTCTTACCTTCTTGATTGTATTCTGCTTGTTTTCTAACTTGCTGACTTTCTAGCCTGTTTGCTGGTGTAATCCTAAGTATCTCAATACTAACATTGATGTCTGCTACTAACTGTGCTGCTGCTAAGCACAGCTGCTGCCCTGCCAGTGTTGTCAGTTGGGATGCGATTCTGCTGTCAGAAACTATAATTTGAGAACAACCTTATATAGTATTGTCTTATACCTACAAGCTGTAGCACTTCTGTACACATTAAGAGAAACCGGGAGTTGTGATGGGAAAATAGTTTACACATTTTAGGCTACTATAAAAGCACAGAGCTTTATTTGAATTTTTACATTTCAGTGATGATGATGATGACAGCTTGAATTCTGATAATCAAGATAACTTTGATGCCAGGGTAGTGGTGAGTAAATATTCCTTAACTTCAGAAACCTCTAACCATGATTCTCTTCTGAGGTCAAAGAATTAGTAGATAATGTTTTGAGTACTTAATTCTTGAGCTCAGATCCAGAGTTAACTGTGATATGCGTGAATTGTGATTTGTAATGCAGAAGGAAGTTGTTTTGAGAGTCCACACTCTCCTCTTTGAAATAATGCTGGGATGTGTAGGAATTCTGGAGTTTTATTGAAGAGTTGTTAAAGTTTGCAAAGTTATTACCAGAATCTTACATTTAAAGTATCTCAAAACAAGACTTGTGAATACTTTTCTACTATTTTTATAGGAGAACAGCTCTTTCATTATAAGCAGCAAAATTCCCAGTAAGAAAAAATCAAAGCCGGAGACAAAATGTGTAAAATCAACTGAAGTGATCGAAGTAGAGGAGGAAGACAACTGCTGTTGAGAACTCTGGGCTTCTGCAAGGTTCAGCTTGGTGAACAGAAAACTGACAAAAGAGGTGGCAGTGGTCACTCTTCAGATAACCTTTTTCATGGCCTACTTGGTTTAAAAGATTGGTTTGAAGTCAATGTTGAGCTGTCAACCAAGCAACCTAGTCAGATTTGGGTTTAGGTGAGTATATTGGGCTTGTCTGAGACAGTTACAGAACAAGTATAATCTGACTCTGTGAGCTTTTACATGTTTTCTGTGTTGTCCTGTATCAGGTGTGTAATACCCTTGATTTGGTGGCTGATACAGTCTTGCTGAAGTGCCAGCTTCTGCAGCTTGACCTCTGTTAACCAATGGATCGTAGAATTTATGTAATTAAAAATAAGAAAGCAAGTCCCAGATATTGTAACATAGCAGGAGCATAGTGTATGCATTTGCATATATACATACCTATGCTTAAGTTACAAAGGGAAATTCAGATGTCCTTGTTTCATAGCTGACTTTTGAGTGGTACTTGAGAGATTATTTTTGTCTTAAGGAAATGCAGGTTATGCTTTGAAATACTTTTGAGAGCTAAATATGGGTTGAAGCTTAATGCAAAAATATGGATTGAAGCTTAATGCAAAAATTGAAGACAGGATTGAAGCTTAATGCAAATCAAGTACCACCAGTAGAAATGCAGAAGCCATTAGTCAACTTAGACAAGTCTATTGCAAAATATGGTTAATGCTTTTGAATGATGATAAAATCAATTTGTATGATTGAGGTGGTTTATTCCATGGGAAATGACTTTTCAGAAAACTAATTCTCTGTTCCTGAACCAAATACAATAATCTAAAGTTAGAAATTATCTTAAAAAGAACTGTGGCAGCACAGTGAATCTTGGATTAAAAGATTCTTTTCCCCCTTCTCACACTCCTCTGTCCAGAATGGGTTCTGATGTGAAGACTACTAAGCATAAGATGAAAGCTCTTTATAATGACAGTACTTGACAAGCATTGCCCCAGTTGCAAATACCTTTCTCAAAGGTGTTTTAGATAGTTGGAAACTTGACTAGTGAATGCCTAGAAATATTCTAAATATGGCTAACTCCTCGATGACAAGGCTGTCTTGGTAGTGGTAGCAATAAGAGATTGCTTCAAAAGTTTACTTGTGAATGAATGAGATTTAAAAACCAAAGGGTCATCTGACTCAGATACTCTTACTAACCATCGCTGTCAGCCGCAAACTAATGTGAAAGTAGTCTATGCTGAACAGAGATACTGTCAGAAAAAAACTTAATATCTACTGGTCTAATTTCCATCAAAGTGTAGTTGACAGTCTGAGGAGATTTACAGTAAGTCCTCAGTATAACAAGAGCAGGTCAAGTTGCATTCCTTATGTGCTTGAACTAAGGTCCCAGATCTTTCTGAAGGAAGTCTGGGGTTTTCCAGTTGCAACTTGGTAGCTCTAGGGAGTAAGATTGTGAAAATTTATCTCCAGTAGTTGAAGATTACATTTAATATTGGTCAAAAATTAATGGCTAAATGTAACTCTTTCAGGCATCTACCTGAGAAATACTCTATGGCTTGAAAGACTCATCCTGGATCTAGGAGTGGGGCTCTTACTTGGTAAGGCATAGCGAGGTGGTTTGTGGAGTCCAGCTCATTCTGCAGTTCATGTGATGAATTTCTGTTCAACTGCTGAGTGACTCAGAAATGAACTAAATTTTAATTCTGATTAGAACTGAATAAATACACATGAAAAATCAAATTTATTACAACTGATAGATTGGTTGCTGAAACCTAGCTTTTGGCATTAGGAATATTCAGTTACTTGACTCCATCTGATAGTTCTTATCACTTTGTGTTTTTTTCCTTCTAGTTCATGTGCTTTTGGAAGATGAAATACTACTTAATTTTCTTGATGTGTAAGGTAAGCTGTTACTTGGTTTGCAGTTTTTCTTCAGGTAGCTTTTTTGCATGCTTGACAAAATGGTTTGGAAGAAGTGTTCCGTAGTTCAAGTGTGAACAGTTAGTGTTTCATAGCTGTACAGCTTCTGTGCGAGGCCTCTAAGGTATTGAGTTCAGTGCAACATCTCCTTTATCAGTCTGACCAAAATTATTGAGCCTGTAGCCTCTGCTTGAATGAAAACTAAAGCTTTTGTGTTCTTGAAAACTTGCATGTTACAGTTTTTGTTAGAAGGTATATATAGAAATACTTTTATTTTACCCAATGTTAAATGCTGCAGGGCACCTTAATCTTGTTTGATTGGTTTGGATACTACCTGGGACCTTCTCTGCTGAAGATGCTGCAGAACTCTTGTACATTTAGTCTGCTGGTGGTGCCCCACCAACACTTTCTGTGCAGGGCTGTATTGCACAGCTGCAGCTTCTGATTGCTTCCCTGCGGCAAAATTTCATCTTAATGCATGT
Organism: Podiceps cristatus; assembly: GCA_000699545.1. Taxonomy (NCBI): domain Eukaryota; kingdom Metazoa; phylum Chordata; class Aves; order Podicipediformes; family Podicipedidae; genus Podiceps; species Podiceps cristatus. Next base: position 27,531 of record KL278251.1, on the reverse strand, counting down.
CCTGTGCAAGAACGGGGGGACAGCAGAAAGAAGCTGGTAGTCTTGTACATGCATATTGCTGAAGCTGTGAGCCTTACTGCAGGATGTTACCAAGTTCATGTGGCTTCAGGAGAGCCTAGGAAATAGCATGGAAGAAAACATGCTTAACATGGGAATCCCTGAGCTAAAGCTGGGCAGGTAGCAAAGCTTCGTAAGAACGTATTTAAGAGGGTAGGATCAAGGCATCCTTTTTGGCATTGCTGTACTAAGGGTACTGGACTAGAGAACATCGGTTTGACACAGCGTAAATTGTTTTTATGTCAGCGTTTCTGATACCAGACTCCTTGCCACCACAGTACCTGAGTCTATACCTGTCTCTAAAAATAGTAGTGTAAGGTGACAGTTACTAATTGTAAAGTATATAGTACACTGAGAAATAACTTGATTTTTGTGTACTGTTCAAATGCTGTTTGAAAAAGAGGGGGGAAAAAAAGATGAAAGTTGATGCAGTCAGTCTGTTCCAGCACATGTTCAGTTTTTGTCTGTTGCTGTAGGCAAAAACCTGGAACCTAGTGCTTAGAAAAAACCCTTCTTCTGCAACCCACAGCTGATGAACGTATTAGTTGTGTTACATAAGTGAAGGGACAGTATTTGCATGTACTCGAACAGGAGTTCATTCAAGTACTGATGAACCTGGGGTGTGGGTTTCCCGTTGACGATTTGCAGAAGCGTAGTTCAGCGTTACAGATTTCTTTCCAGACATTGCAGATGAACACACCAGCTCTGCAGCAGTGAGCAGTTGGAACTTTTTTTGGTGTGCTGGAATTCTTACGGCTGTTTGCTGGACTCCTGATTACAAATCTATTTGGTGGACGTTAGCAAGAGGTAAGCTTTGTGTTTCTTCTGAGCTTCAGCATAAGAATGTTAGATTTCTTCAGACAAGTACTATTTCCACAGCAAGCAATCAGATTAATTTGCGCACTGTATGGTATCTGCACCCAGCAGTGTCTTCCTGATGGGGTGTTCAAAAAGCAGTGCTACAGTATTTCAGCAGCTGGCATCGTTGGTTTGCATGCAGATGTGCTGGTTAAACTTGGTATTCCTGTTGAAACAAGTAGATTGAAGTTTAGTACTGGGAAGCTTGTCGAATACAACATGGAAGAACTGTTAAATGGGATAAAAGTATAGTTAAATCGAATGACATTGTTCCAATATTTATTATTTAATACTTATTTCTTTTTAAAATACATTTATTTCGTCTTAAAATACATTTATTTCGTCTTAAAATACATTTATTTCGTCTTAAAATACATTTATTTCGTCTTAAAATACATTTATTTCGTCTTAAAATACATTTATTTCGTCTTAAAATACATTTATTTCGTCTTAAAATACATTTATTTCGTCTTAAAATACATTTATTTCGTCTTAAAATACATTTATTTCGTCTTAAAATACATTTATTTCGTCTTAAAATACATTTATTTCGTCTTAAAATACATTTATTTCGTCTTAAAATACATTTATTTCGTCTTAAAATACATTTATTTCGTCTTAAAGGGGCACTCCTGCGATGTCTGGAACACAGTGGAAAACCTCTATCTAAGGGTAAGTATTGAGGAAATAGTTGTTTTTTCCTAGGTGGAGGTAGCTGGGTGAGGATCATAAAAGCTCAAGTCAGCTTTTTGGTTACCTTTTTACAAAGAAGCAGTATTTTATTTTGAAACATAAATCCAAGTGCCAGATGGCAGTTGGTGACGTAGGTTTTTGTTAACTGTCTAGGCCTCAAAACCAGAAGCTGTTCTACAGATGTTGTGAGGAGTTGTTATGCCTCGTTATTCAGCAAATAGACACAACTTGCTGTGTGTCTGAATTGGAAAAACGTGGCTAGAGGAGTAACAGGTTGTGCTTTCCTCACTGTAAAGTTAATTGCAGTGGTGACAATGAGACCTGTAACAAGTTTACTTAGTGGGACAGCTTTGAACTATGTTTGCATAATGCAGCTACTGTAAAATCCCAAGGATTCGCTTATGTTGATGTTTTTGAATTCTGCATCCTGCCTGCTAAAGGAAATAGAATTAGCAAGTAGAGGAAAAATACTTGCAGTGCTGCATTCTTGTAGATGGTTTACTAGAGCATATTTGTAAGGTGTCCTAAAGTGGTATGTTGTACGTGTTTCCTTTGTGCGGTAACTCCCTTAGTTGTACCTACTGTGCCATAGTGCTCCAGCTGCAGATAGATTTTGTTGATAGTTGGGTGATACACTGCCTGAACGCTAATGCCACAACAAAGCATTTCTTTTGCAATCAGAGCCATGGCCCAGTCTAGCTGGACTACAGTCTGCCTGCTCGTACTGAGTGTAAAAGTACCTGTCTTAAATTACTAAAAGAAACTGAAGAATTACTGAAGAAACGTGGAGCTGTTACTCAGATGCAACAATTTACTTCTTTTTAGGAAGTCTAGTGATGGTCCAGTCTGAACTAGCATCTTGGTGAGTGACAGATTGGTTTTTAACCCTTGACTGTTGCAGGTTAGCTGTTTGTCTTTAACTTGGTGAGCTGGTTATATTGCTGTTTTTTCTTACTGAGACGATTCAGTGTTGCTTTAGGAAACTCAAGTGCTTATCTCCCTCCCCCCCCCTCCCGAGAATGCTGTGATAAAATTGTTGTGATGATTGGCAAAATGTTCAACTGCTCTGAAGAGAGTGAGTGAGAATAGCCTTTCTGAACAAATTAGTACCTGAGTGCCCTTTTCATGTTGCTTTTTATTCTGGGTATTCATTCTGAGTATTCAGCAGCAGTGTTTTGTGTCAGTGAGCAAAGATCATGGCTGTTTGACTTAATTTCCTGTTTATTTTTAAAAGAAAGAAGAGTTGTCAAATTAGATAGGGTAATATTCAGACATTATAGTAGCTTTAAGTGTGATTCCAGAGAGACAGGCTATCAGAAGTGCCTGTGATGACTAGAAATCAGTGAAGTACGAGGTACTAGGTTGTGATGGCTTGTATGCACATGTCAATTTGTAAAATCATGATCTTGCTTTTTCAGGTCGTATGTAATTAGAGAAGATGAGAGAAGAAATGCAGGATGCCGCTTCACAAATCTGAAGCCCCTTCCAGGTTAGTCTGATGTCCGAGGTTTTGCATATTCCTCAGTGATCAGAGGGCTTTGATTTTCAGTGGCTGGAAGTCTATATCAGATCAAGCTTGCTGACTTGTGGAGTATTTTGGGCACTTGTTTCAATGCTATGCTACTGTAGTGTAGTCTTCACTGTTTTTAAGAATTTATTTTAACTCCGATTTTTCCAAAGAGCAGTCATACAAATTCCTCAGTCAGAAAGGAGGTGATCAGTGTAACTGCTTAAACTGATAGTTTTACTCGTATAAGTAAGTTGAGAGGATTCTGTTTGAGTATAATTTTGTAGTTAATTCCCTTTGTTTGCCTTTCAGGTAACATTAACTTCTTCTATTAAAGTGTTGCAAATATGAAGGAGTTACACAAACATTTGGGGAAGATAAAGTATCATTTACCCTCTTCCTTCCCCCAAATGCCTTGAAACAAGTTAAGATGCTTAGTAGGATCTATGAGAGAGACCTTTCCAGTCTGCTTGATTTTTCTGTTGTGTTATAGTACCAGAAATGTTGAGGTCTATCCCGATAGGATCTCTTCTATAGGTTCATGTCGTTGGAAATGCCTCACAGAATAAACTTGTGGTTACGCTTTACCCATTGAACTACCTGTTAGCTCTGTGGGATAAAACTGCAAGACAAATCTTAATGTGGCATCCTAGGAACTGTAATAATACATCTTGTTCTCCTTCAGGTACTGATCTGCTTTTGATACAAATGAAAAAGTGATTCAAGTGGAGAAGTTGGTAAGAGTCAAAAGATGGTGTGGTCTGGGATTTTATGTGCAACTAACATGTTGAATTGCATGGGCTGCACTTACTCTTCAGCCAGGTTTTGGTGTAGGTACCAAATTTCTAACACTGTTTCTTGTGGTTTGAGTTTTCTAGATGGCTTGAAACAGTCTGTTCCCGCTTTGGTCATGGAGTGATTCTTGTTTCTTGTTTTGGTGGTTACAAGTAAGAGAGACAGCACTATGGTGTCTGTCTGAACTTGAAGTAAGGCAGATGCTTTTACTTTCATACTGAGCAGCAATATTGGAGTTACATCTCGTGAGTTTTAAAAAGTTCAATTTCTGAGCAGCTCAGCCAGTTTTACCATTAAAAATCCTGTCTTCTGTTCTATAGAATGCAGGGTTTAAAGTAAAACATGCAAAATATTCTGGAAGAAGTATAAATCCTTCCTGGTAGGAATATGTGAAAACTTCAAAGAACTCTGAAGCTGCCGTTCCTATTGGGTGAAATTCCTGGAGTCCATTTTCCCTCTTAGTTGCATGGCAGCTTTTGTGAAGTGAACATTAGTTTAGTTTATTGCACTAGACATGAACTGGTGTGTACAAAAGCTTGAATGTTAAAATGAGCAGTTGTGGATGAGAAACTACTGTAGCTGTTGCACTGTGTGGTATCTGCACCCAGCAGCATTCTTCTGATGGGATGTTCAAAAAACAGTGCCACAGGAATTCAGTGTTTGGCATCGTTGGTTTTCATTCCACTGTGTCTGTTAAACCTGGTATATTTGCTGATACAGTCTTTGTCTTCAGGGATTTGAGTGTCCTTGCTCCCTATTGTACGTGCAGCCTTTCAGTGGCCTTCCTGCTGCCTGCTGGAACAGGATGTTTGTTTCTTTTTAACAGGTGCTTTAGGATACAGAAGAAAGTAAACTTTGCTGTGTTAAAAAGGATTAGCTATGGAAGATGTTTGACGGGTAAGCACTGAGTTACTAGTTGGTTGAGATGGTTTCAGGCTACAGTTTGTGCGTTAACTTAGTATGATCTTAGAATGCTGAAACTTCAGTGAATTGTTCAGAAAAATGTAGAAATAGTTGTCTAGTAGCAGAGATTGCTGGGCAGTGATCATCCCAGAATCTGGCAGAATCAGAGCCGGTTGCTTATCTGAGTCATTCTCATGTGTATACTTTCAGGGGATGCCACAGCTGTGCCGCAATTTGTAGTATTTGTTTCTGAATTTGACTGCTGCTGGTTGTGAGGAATTCTGTACGCGGAGCTTTTAATGGGTTTTAGGCTTGTTGGCGTATGCAGCTTGGCTTGCCATTGGCAGGATTGATTGGGCCTTAACAAGGGTGGACAAGTTGAATGTCGATTTAAGTCCCAGACTGAAGCTGGTGCTAACAGCATTGCGGAGAATGAATACCTGGTCATGACCAAGGCTGCTAGGATGTTGCTGTTTCTGGTATGTTGTGGACATGACCGTAAAGCACGTCCATCAGACTCTTGCATTGCCATGTGATGTGGCACTAAGTCTGCTGGGAACAGAGCTTTAGCTTGGCTGAGACACGTGTCCCTTCTGCTGCTGTTCAGATGAAAGCAAGTTCCTCCTGAGGTGTAGGTGCATCTGTGTCCTGGGGCACCTCTGGCAACATTTAAGCTGCAGAGGAACAAAAGTTCTTTGTAACTGGGACTCCAGAAGCTGCTGTTGAGAGGATGGGTGTCATGCATGAGCAAAAAGGGAAGAGGCAAAAGGCTGCTCCATGCAATTTACATCCAACTTCTTGGTTGTTGGCTCTTCACTGACACCAAATCTCATTCTTAACCCAGAGTGTCTGCTAGCATGTCACTGCCTGTCAGAGGGTGAGCAACACCACCTGAGTGTTACTGAAGCAGGTCTGAAGGTAAGAGTGCTTAGCAAAATTGCTGGTACTAAAAAGGAATTGAAGGTCACTTCAAAGAGGGTTTGCATGGCTGAAAACCCAGCAGCTCTTAACGCGGTGACCACATACTAAAATCCTCTGCAGGATGCCGTGGGCACTTGGTGTGTGCTATGGTCTATTTATGAGGAGATACACCTTATGTAGTGAGGCCTCTCAGGATGAAAAAGGCTGTTAATGTACTGCCCTCAGCAGGATTTTGAGATGCTGATGGAGGGAAGAGGCTGCTCCAGTTCCATTCTGAAACCAGTTGACCTTTGCAGCCTGTGAGGAAGTTGGAGAACAACTGGTTGATACAGCTGTGGCATGAGCAGTCTTGTAACTGAATTGCTGCTTCCTTTCCCTTGGCAGTATGAGGCATTCCTAGAGCTGCCTCAAACTCTGAGTGCACATGCCTGGAACAATTAGGTGAGGGAGCGAAGCCCCGGTGGGAATGCTGAGGGCACAGGGAGTAGTTAGAGGAAACAAACATCATTATTTGGGGAGCTGGCACTGGAAATTGTGCTTTTGCCCCTTGACACTTTAAGGGGTGTATGCATGTGTTCCCTGCATTACTGCTGTTACACCAGCACCATGTCCTGAAGTAAAATTGCTTCAGCCTCAAGGGGGATAAGGTTACACTAAGTGTGAGGATTCAATGTGAAGAATCCAACATTTGAGTTCAAATGGCTTTTGTTGAGTTAAAGTGCTAATAGATGCTTTTCCTCTCTCAGGTCCTGGTGATGGTGCTGTGAGTCTGCTGCAAGGACGAACTGCCCAGCTCTTCAAATACAAAAAGAACCTTACCTAGAGGGGTTAGTGCAGAAACCTAGATTTAAATGTGCCATTCTAACTTCCCCTTGCTGCTCTGTGAGCAATTGAAATGGGGGGTGTTCAGCAGCACAGGGAGCCTTTGCCCTCCTGGGAGAGCAGTGGTTAGCTGAGGGTGGATACTTCCTTGCCTGCTGGGTGGCACAGAAGAGCTAACGAAGCTGGGCAGATCAAGTTGTGGTTTGACTACAACAGGCTTTATTTATCAGGTATTTTCCCTCACTTCCCAAAGCTCTGGAGGAATACTTATTCTCTTGTGTCACAGCACGTAAATAAAAGAGATGTCTGAAGGCTGAAGGCTGGTGTCTGGGGTTACTTCTCATTGCTAGGCTGTAAGTAGAGGAGGGCTGTGTCAGCCAGGGCTGATGCGGGTAGGGCTGACAGCAAGGTAGAGTTGTGAGAATATTCATCCCTAAGAGCCTGAGCAGCCCTTGTGGAACCACCTGGGGGAAGGTGAGACTCTACATACTCTGCCTCTGCTCTTTACACTGTAAAAAGCCTCCACCTTGTTTTAACTCCCAGGGACTGACAAGCTCCTTCTGGCTTGTGCTTGTGGTGCAGCTGCATGTACTAGAGTGTATTACCCACCCTTCCCAAAAAACAGTGAAAACAAGCCTAAATTGTAGTTAATTGCTCATCAGAAAAAAGCTCTCAAGAGTTGGCTGCAGTGTAAAGAGGATGAGATTTAATGAAATGGCCTTGCCCTTCCACCTGCTGGTAAACAAATGGCACTGCGTGGCACAGGCTGAGCTTTGGCTCTGCCTTGCCCTGATGCTGTCAGTACTTGGCTCTGAACTGGAGCTCAGGGACCTGGGACAGAACAACACCTGGAAGTAGAACAGCATGAGGTTTGTCTTCTCTTCCTGCCTTCAGGTGCTCCAAGATGCACTCAGCCCCCCAATTCCTCATCTTAAATCATAGTGCAAATGAGGGATAGAAATTTCAGCTTTACAGAAGAAATTCAAGTCTTGCTAAAAAAATTTTTATTCAAAATATTTTAAACACACATGTTACAAGAGTTGGTATGATCTCCTTTTAGGACACTAATGCACAAACAGTTTTCCACCATGTCAGTCTGCTTAATCTGAGACAAACCAGCTTTAAAGCAGCCATCAGTCTGCTGCTGGAGGGGTGTCGGTACAACAACGGGTACTGCACAGATTTTGTTTACTTGTGGTTTTCCTATACCTTACAGCTGAGATCACTAATGGCTCCACAACTAACTTAAGTCTATGTTAGTCAGTGGTCTCTTGCATTGTACCAACACAGTAGTGCTTCTTGCGCCTTCCAAGTCTTCTGCCAGTCATGGTGCTTTCCAGGTCTTCTTGGCTCGTAGTTTTTCCAGCATTTTCTGTAGATAAAGCAAACCATGAGACTATACAGTAGCATAGCTTCCATCACTACACTAAAATATGTGGTAAGGTGGGCACAATGAAGGTACTACTGTGTAACCTGCACGGTAGTAACAGTGCCTGGGCACTGAGTTGTTAGTTACTGATAACTGTTCCAAAAAGCCCACCGACTTCAGGGGGAAGATGTGCCTATTGATCTTGTCTTCTGGTAACTGGGGACTCGGTAAAACAATACAAAGAGAGGAGCAATTTCCACAAACACCTGCTGGTGGTCCATGCTAACAGCAGCCCCTTGTAGCCATCTCAGCCTGTGAGGGTTACTGAAAGCATTTGCTTCCCCTTGTCTGAGGCCCAGCAAGGAGAGAGGGAGAACAGCCCCGTCCTCTTGCTCAGCCCCCTACTCTAGAGCAACTGGGGGCAAACCAGGCAGGACTCTTGCAGTTCAGGTGTGCTCAGCTCAGCAGAGCCTGCCATTACCCAGAGCAGCCCAAGCCAGAGTCTGCCTTAGGGAAATTCAGTCACGTCTGGGCTAGTAAAACACCCCTGTCATTCTTTTGCCAAGTAGCTTCCAGCAGCTGGAGCCCCCAGCAGCCCCCTTGCCTAACCTGAGGTCGCCAGGAGAGCTCAGCCTGAGGCAGACCCCCTTTGGGGAGAGCTTCAGTCCTAGGAGTTACTTGGTATTAGCAAGCAGCATCACCGTGTGGACAGGGAAATTCTGCAGTGGGACGTGCTAGCGGCATGGCTTAGACAGGGCTGAGGGTCTGTGTTTCAGTTGTGCTCACACCACAGAACTGGATCTTGATTAGTCCAATGAGAAGCTCAGTGATGAGATCTAACCAAGTAAGAAGACACAGTGGTAGTCTGTTATTACCTTTTGAAACTCTTTAGCCTTTTCTCTGTTCTTAGCATAAGTTTCTTGCCTTGTTTTTTCTTCCTTTCTGATTTTTACTTCTGCAGGTTGATTACAAAATCTGTTGAAACAATAGGGAAAAAAAAAACCTTCTCAGGAAGGGAAGTGGCAAAGCAGAAATAATAAGCATAAAGGTTTATACTGTGTCAGTTGCTAGAACATCAAAAAGGAATTTGCCTCAGCTCTCCAGTACTCTAGAACAGAATCACTTCACATTCCTCCTTGTCTGCCTGCATCTGACCCACACCCCACTCAGGAGTTGCGTTTGCGTGTAAGTGCCCAAGTGCAGTTCTGAACTCAGCGTCAGGTTTGCTCTAGCTTCATGTGCTGCCTGGCACAGCTGCACTCGGATCTGCGCAGCTCCCAGTCGCCTGCCAGCTCTGCAAGGGCACTGCCCAACACCTGCCTGGACTAACCCTGCCTGGGTTTCAGCATTCCCCTCGGGTCCAAACTGCTCTGGCTGACCCGTAGCTTTCACAAGACAAAACAGCAGTTATTTTTTTGTTGGTTTTTTTTTTTACTCACTCCAAACTTCTCCCACTTGTGTGCATGCAATACCTTGAAGTACGCTGGTGCATTTCATTTTCTCCAGCCTTCCTGTCCTCTGGAGAAGACACTTTCACTTCTCCTACTTTCTTCAACTGATTGGCAACTGCATCCTTTTTTCCTTTAAAAAAAATCCCACAAAACAAACATACCTTAAATCTCCAGTGCAGCCAACTCAAAAGCATGAGCAGTTTCAAAGATTTTTAAACACCACTGTGGAAAAAGCAGCAGGCCAGCAGAACGGACACAAGGGACATGGCATCTTCTGTTGAAGATAAATCTTCAGTCTCCCTCATTAGGCTGCTGCCTGTGCTTCTCAGCGTCCAGCGCCCCAGCAGCAGACATTAGCACTGTGTCACTTCACTTAATAGGGTGGTTCTTTGATAAACAGCTATTTGCAAAGAGACAGCCTATGACCAGAAACGGGGGCAGATTCAGGGGACCCACAAGGGCCTTTACAGCACTGAAGAGGCACCCCTGGGGGGAGCTCCCCCCATCCCTAAGAAAACAAATTAAAGAATGTCCTTGTCTGCAACAGCAACGATTGTGAAGGACACCTAACACTTCGTCTTGTCTTCAGCCAAACCTACCAGAGGTACCAACAGGTCCCTTTTGCTTGCTTAACTTCTCAGGCTTTCCTCTTTGAAACTGTTTGACTTCTTGCTTTTCATTTTTTCTGTCTTTATTTTTTATTTCTTCTACTCTTGTTAGAGATTTCTGGATGAAGTTTTTCTTTCTTTTTAAAAAAGACTCTTGCAAATTTCCTGGTGTGGAAGCAAACTCCAGCAGCATCACTGTGAAAGAAAATAAAAGTGAACACTTCTCACTGATCAGAGGTGATACTGCTCATTGCGGTAAGTCCATGTACTTCCATGTATTTCTCCTAAAATGCTGAGCTTGACTATGTGACTTGTGAATGATGAGTAATCTTACAGACCAAGCAGCAATTCAGACCTCTGCAATCTGATAACTAAGCACAAATACTGTGGTAAACACTGCATTAAAAGTATCTTGATGCCTCAAACGCATGGAAGACCTGTGAAGTCTCTAACGTGGTTTAAGTTCTGTCAATTCCTGTTTTGCACGTTACTGCTGTTCATTTTGGACAAAAAAATATTTCAATATTTTACTGATGTTCCACTGTCGTCATAATAGGAAAAAAGACATGCTTCAGCTATGGAGCTGAAAGCTATAAACAGCTTCTTGTCAATAAGACACATTAAACCAGGGTCAAACGCACTACAAACCAAAAGCCTGCACAGCAAGACGCACCTGTCTAAGTAAAAGCAGCTCTATGTTTTCCAAAGGAGAGGTGTATTTTATTAATTTTAATACCATAAAGACCTTCTCTATCTGAACTTCAGTATATTGAAGTTACACATAATTACCTGCAGTCTGATGGGACGGAGAGAGACCGTCATGGGGACCCTGGGCTCTGGGAGAACTGTCAGGCCGTACAAACACGGAATAATCCACATCTGGAGCTAGCGGTAGAAATTCTCTCCCCTGTTTCAAAAGGAATCAGTGACTGGAAACACTTAAAATGCCACAGATTTGACTGAAGTAGTAGTACTGTACCACTAGCATAGGCTAGATGCAGTCTTTTGCCTTAATAGCAGATGCAAGAAGAACATCAGAAACAGATCTTGGCAGCAAGTGCAAAAAAGTTACTTTCTAAAAACATTTTAGAACTCTTAAAAAATCCATTAAAACCATTTGTTCACCAGATTTCAACTGCTTGTTCTTAATGCAGGGCTGCATGGTTTCCCTCAGTTGATCTGTTCTCTCTGGTTCTCCCCCTCGGTCTTGCCCTCCCCCGTTCGCAGCTGGAAGGCAGCGCCCGCTGCACAGGTACAGCCTCCACCTTACCCACATTTCAATCCCTTTATAAAGCGCCATCCTTAGGCACTTTTAGGGTCTTCTTGAGATGCCTCCTGCAATTGAAATGTAATTTCATCTAATCTGTTCAAACAGACACACATTATTTGGTTCTACTTTGTTGCTTCAGCACCCAAACTGTTCTCCCATTACGAAGCAGCCCCTCTAATTTACAGCCTTTGCTTGATACAAGCAAACAGCAAAAAGCTTACCCCAGGCACCTGAAGTGTGGCAGAATGACAGGCTGATCATATTTTCCTCAAAGAACTACTCTGTGGGTCTGGTGTAGCTCCATCTACTAGGTAGGGGATTTTTTTTTCCCTGTTTCGTTTATGGCTTTTGTTTTGTCTCGCCCTCTTCCCCTCATTCAAATCTTTAACTTAACAGGACACGGTTTAGTCTTGCAGACACCAGCAAGACAGTTCTGTTTCTCAGCAGCTGAAGTCTTCCCAAACTCTACCTACAGTGCTATGACAGGTAGTGATGTTAAGGAATAGCCCAAATTTGGATTATATTAGATATGTCCAGAAAACATAACATCAAACCCAGATTATCCAAGCACTTGCTAAACTCGGATAACCCTAACATTGTCCATTTTGCAACAGTGGATTAACTGCTGCAGTGGAGCCTCTCCTTATTATGATTAAGACTAAGTTAAAATCAGAAGTGCATCAGATAAAGACTCACCTCAGTAAAAACACTAAATTCAGACTGATCCACACATGCTGCATTATTGATTTTATCCTTCGCTTTCTCTTGTTTAGCGTGTTCAATGTCTGATTCTGCAATACTGATGTCATTTGAGCTTACCAGAGTGAGTTCAGGTTCTTCCATAATACCACGCCCTGACTCAGTCTCCTAGAAAATAAATTATACAAGACATCAGTGCAACAAACAAACAAACAAATCAGTATTTCCAGCAATAACAACAGCTGTTACCTTGTCAGAAAGAGGCTCATTCAACATGTAGAAGAAATACTCCAAAGCAACCAAACAACAACAAATACTCCACCTCTCCTCCACTCAAGTTTAAATTACTTAGTTCTAGGGCAAACTTTTTGTTAAAGCTACATCAAAGCCATTTTCTTAAGTTTGCTTATGCTTTAGTTTGATTATTTACCTCCTTCAGGCCTCTAAGCGGGGACAGAGGCTGTTCAGTTAGGGAACCCTGCCGCGTAACGCAGATGCACATGCTACACCAGCTGATGCTAAGCGAGGGCGACGCAAGAGAGACACTATAGCTCCTCCAGTAACCCTGGGAACTCCAGCTCATTTTAGCTACTGCTGATTATTGCAGTGCTACGATCTGAAAGAAGTAGTAGGGCAGAAGTCCAGGAAACATGCGAGTCTTAAACTAGAATTATAAAATCAACATTGGCCAAGCTTTCAGATATTAAAGGTCTAAAATGAGTCAATGCAACAATAAACCCCACCCCCCACCAAAGCCTGCACAAATTACTGCTTTTAGAAATCCGTTTTGCTCACCCAGACTGGAATACGACATGAGCTCCTGGGCACAGAATTAGGCTGTTTTTCATGTCTTTCCAAGAAAGAACCGGTCTGCTGTACAGCAATCTGTAAATGGGTGTCCCAGTCTTCCAAGCCGGTTTCTCTGGGAACCCTAGAAGATTTCTGTATTCCTGGAAAGCCTTGACCTGGCTCCTTCATTTTGGTATTGCACTGAGAATCCAGTTCCACCACTCTATTTGCTTCATGTACATGAACTGATTTTTCAGGAAGCTTTACATACTTCTTATCAAACGCCTCCACAGGTAGTTCTTCAGAAGCCACACTCTCTTTTAATAAGTGTTGAGGGAAAGTTTCATCCACTGTAACTGGTGTGGCATTTAGCTGATAAAATGATTTTTGCTCTTCCAGTGGATTCAGACTTTCATTTCGCAGATCTTCAATTGAACGCTGGAGGTTAATACATTCCATATTTCTTGCTAGTTCTTTGTATTCTCTGGCAGATGAAATACAGTTCTCATTGCCCCATTTCTTAAGTCCAGGGGTTTGTTCAAAAGGTCTCGGTAACGTAGCACTGAGGTCCACTGGCTGCTCAGCATTCTGACAGGGACCGCTCAGAGTAGATTCTAATTGCAGTGGTTGAAAAGACTCTTCAGATCCTGTTTCAAAAATAATCAAGAGACAAAATTCTAGTTAATACAACAAAAATGCAAAATTTTTAAAGTCGCTCCATAATAAGACTCTTCAATAACATATAACAAGAAGTCTAGTAAATAGGAAGAAATATTTTTTTTTTTTTTAAAGAAAATCTGTTTAGGTTTCTTCAAACATAGTATCATTAACATTACATAAAATGATCCCTTCACTGTACACATAAAACAAGAAGTCCAGTAAATAGGAAGAAATTTTTTTTTTTTTTTAAAGAAAATCTGTTTAGGTTTCTTCAAACCATTAACATTACATAAACATTACATAAACATCATTAACATTACATAAAATGATCCCTTCACTGTACACAAAACAACTTCCAGAACAACACTTTTTGTTGTTTCTGATATGTTTAGGGACAGACTTAATGGTGCTGACATAATTACACTGGAAGTCAATGGAAGTCCTTTGAGTCCCTTTTGGGCCTCCAACAAAGTCTCTAGAACAGGAAGAAAATCCAAACCAGCGTTACTCGGGCAGAAACTCTTCAAAGTAGAAGAAAACATTCAAATTGGAGCAATAATTGCTGTTCCTACAAGTTACTATATTGCACCCTAAATTACCTTTCCTTTAGGATCTACACATACAAATCAAGATACCTTTTTTTTTTTTTCCCCAGAAGAGGATGAGAAAAAAGAAAGATTGGATATTAACATTTTCATTGCTGGGGAAGCATTTCAGCAGTACAGCACATGCCAAACAAACAACAGGGTGTTTTTTTTTTTTTTGTTTTTAAATGCCTCTGACCTAAGTTTGGTAAAATCAGTTACACAAACTCCAGCATCATGTTATCAATAGGCTTTTTATACACACAGAAATAAATCAAATGTTTAAAGGCTTCATCTAAAGATTTTTCCCTCTTTTTTTTTTTTTTTTTTTGCATCCTTTGACACACACAAACTACGCAGTTTTATGTGTATAAAGAATGTTGTCTCCTGATAACTAGCTGTTAACAGGGAGGGAGGAATTACACTGTAACATCAACCATTACTAGAAAATTCTCCAGATGATCTTGTGTATCAACCTACCCTGAACCAACAACACAAAATAGTTTTCACTTGCTTAGCCGGTTGCTTGTTATTCCCCCCTCCCGCCCCCTTTTAAAGCACAAGAAAAATTGGTTTAGGATTATAAAAACACTTAAGCAATGGGGAGATAATGCAGTTACTTTTAAAGCATAAAGACTGTTTCTATAAGCAACTTAGAATGTTTTGAAGTTTGAAGGGAGTTTCCTAAATCCTATTTGCTGTGACCACAAGTATTCTCAAAGTGTAAGCTGATTCTGGCATTTTTTTATTACTTGTTTTTTTCGTTGTTGTTGGTACCAGCATCTGCTAGCTAAAGAGAAAGGGAATTATAATAGACACAGAATAGTTGCTTGCAGCTTTAAACATAAATAATGTGTGTTTCCAGAAATATTATATACATATATGTATATGCAAGTAACAAAGATAATTGACCAGGAACATTTACATTATAAATATATCTATTACTTAATACATTGTGCTGCATTTCCTGTTACTGTTAGAATGTATGAAATCCCAAGTTAATTTGAATTCAACTGCAAAACATTACTTTTCCTCCTATAAATTGCAGTAGAATCAAACCTTTAATCTACTGAATTAATTACTACATTGTAATATAAAAGTTCATTCCTTCCTCTCTCCTCCTCCCCCTTATTTTGTAGATAACTAGACCAAGTACCACAGCGTGCAGTACATAACGACTACTGGTGTGACTTAAGAGTGGAAAAGGAAAATTCAATGGTTTGTTGAAGGACACAATGTATAAGAGAAAATTTACTAAAATCAGAGAGATTATAACACATATACCTCAAAAAAAGTAATCAATTTATGGAACTTCTTTAATTTCCTCAAGCTCACAAAAAGATGGGTACATAAGAACAAATAGAACAAAAAGAACCTTGTGTAGATCCAGGCCTGGAGGTTGGTGTCCCTGCCTGTGGCAGGGGGGTTGGAACTCTGTGATCCTTGGGGTCCCTTCCAACCCAGACCTGTGATTCTATGAAATAGTTGGAAAGTAAACTGACAGTTTCAGCTGATACTTCACCAGAATAGATATTTCTTCACTAACAGCATAATTACTGCACAAGTAATAAGTAACACAAGATCCATTACAGTAACTTTAATACAAAAGCAGTCCTGCGTGTTCAAGTCATAACTGCTGATAAAGAACTTCACAAAATTTACGGTTTCTACCTATGAAAGGCGGTGGAGAAGGCTGGGTCAGAGAGCAGCAGAGGCAAGACATTTCAAAGTAGGGCTGACAGACAAGCGCAGAGCTCCTGCCCAGTTTCAACACAGCAAACCCACCTTAAGGGTTGGTATTTGCGTACTGGCAATAGGTTGATCTTGAAAGGATTGATCTGACTATACTGTACATACCTGGAGTAACATTTTCTTTAACAGATTCTTCTTCTGATGTAATGTTTTTTTGTCCATTTGTTTCAAGGCTAGAAGGCAGGCCACTGTCTTCTATATTCAAACTGGAGTTTCCCACTTCTAGAAATGTAGACCTGTCTTGACTTTTTGTTGAAAATTTTGAAGCCTAGGGGAAGAAAAAAAAATCTTGAATAAAGATTCATTTTCTCTGAAATATATAGGATAAAAAGTTAAAGGTAATATTTGATTTTTTGGATCACATTTCTGCTACAACCAGCAAAAGCACTTCCAGTTCATAGAATAGTTGGGTTGGAAGGTTCTAGTCCAACCCCCTGCCGTGAGCAGGGACATCTGCAACTACATCAGGCTGCTCACAGCCCCGTCCAGCCTGGCCTTGAATGTTTCCAGGGATGGGGCTTCTGCCACCTCTCTGGGCAACCTGTGCCAGTGCTTCTCCACCTGCAGTGTAAAAAACATCTTCCTTACGTCTAGTCTATATCTCCCCTCTTTTAGTTTAAAACCATTCCCCCTTGTCCTATCACTACAGGTCTGGCCAAAAAGTTTGTCCCCCTCTTTCCTATAGGCCCCCTTTAAGCACTGACAGGCCGCAATCAAGTCTCCCCGCAGCCTTCTCTTCTCCAGGCTGAACAAGCCCAACTCTCTCAGCCTGTCCTCATAGCAGAGCTGCTCCAGCCCTCGGATCATTCTTGTGGCCTCCTCTGGCCCTGCTCCAGCAGCTCCGTGTCTCTCCTGTGCTGAAAGGAACTAAGTAAGTTCTGTGCTGAAAGTTCAAATTAGAGGAAAAAATACTCTGTTTCTTCTAAACAGAAGACAGCACAGGGATTACACATTTAAATCTTACAGAAATCTTTAGCCGAAGTATTCCTCCATCAGTTTTTTTCTGTAGTACCTTGCTAAATTCCCTGCTGTCTTGTGAAATTCTGTATTGAGAATGGGGTGATGAAGTATCAGAGACGAGACTTGGTACCAAAGGCTGGAAGAGCTGGTGATGGAAGTTTGGAAAAAGTCTCTCCGTTTCAGGAAAATCAAGTTCAGCTGCTAGAGCTACAAAGAAGAGAGGTGGTTTTAAAAATAAACAAAGAAAAACAAGCCCAAACCATCCCCCCCTCAAAAGAAAACCCAATGGGCATACCACACCTTGCTTCTACATGCTGTAAATAAAGCATAGAGAATTCTGCAGATACAGAAATACTAGCTTGTAAAAAAAAAAAAAAAAAAAAAAAAACACACCACAACTTTACAGCAACCAATTCTTTCACTGACACAATGCAGGTACAAAAAGCAGTGAGAAAATGCTACGCTGCTGCGATTTTTTTCGATGAAAAGCTGAAGCCCAGAAGCTCCCTGTTCAGCACTTGTGAGGCTGCAGCAGAAGTAGCGTGGGCCTGCCGGTCCAAACTGGACAGTGACGCAGCGGAGCGAGCCCAGTGAAGGGCCACAAGGTTGACTAAAGGAAGGATGAAGCATATGACATTCAAAGAGAAGCTAAAAACCTGAGTTTGCTCAATCTTAAGAAAAGGCTTGGGGGTGTGGGGGAAGGGACACAGAGTCTGCTGCCTACTACATCCTAAGAGACAGTATAGAGAAGATGCAGTCGTCTTGGACATGCTCAGTGAAAGAAAGATAATGGACACACAATAGAACATGGGAAATTCTGGTTGGATACAATTAAAAAAAGAAAATGAATGTAAGGAGGAAGTTGTTAAAATGTCGCCTAGAGAAGTGTGGAATCTCTGCCCTTGGAGATACTCAGAACTTGCCTGGACAAGGCCTTAAGCAACCTTGCCAGAGTTCGCTCTGCTGTGAGCAGGAAGGAGAACCTGGATCAGGTAGCTAGCAATCCTTCCTGGCCTAGCTTAATCAACAATTCTAGGTTCTCAAACATTCCAAGAGGCAGGAGCTCAAATTAAAACACTGGTGTTATCTTCACGTTATCTAATAAAGATGTTCTTATTTTCATGAATCATTACACTTTTCTAGAGAGCACAGAACTCCCACCAGTCTGTTAAGCGGTGTTTCATCAACTATGTGACCCCATGTGAATAATAAAGTGGTATATATTACCGTGTCTACCTTCCTGAAGAGACAGTTGTGCATAAACAAGCAATAAAATTGGCACAGATACAAACCGTCTAGCCGTGGTAGCGGGAAGCTGCATTTTATGCAGCTAGATTATGATCAGACAGATACCTGATCAGACTTTTTTTTTCCACTACACCGTGCTATATGGACGTGTACATAAAGCAAAATGTGAAGGACAAAACATAGTAGTTCTCACATGTCCAATCCTTATTGACTTTAAAATGTAAGCTGAGTTATTACTAATACAATTAACACAACACTGAGTAAACTCCTCATTCTGTATGACTGCACAGCCCAAAAATGCTTTAAAATGGCAAATACCTTGGAAAGGTGTATTGTCGCCTGAGTAAGAGTTCAAGTCTCCAGCACATTTCCCCAAGCCCTGCTGCATCTGACTTCCTTTATAAAGGCCCGTCTCTCCTACAGGCTGGAACTGAGTTTCAGATACTCCGGACAAGTTCTCTTGCCTCTGCTGCAAGGTAAGAGGCTGCGAGGAGTTCCAAGGGCGGCTTGCTGTTTCTCTCGAGATTCGATCTTCCGTACTGTCAGAAGACAACCCTGAAACAGTAAGCTAGGTGTTCACAGTTTTGCATATAAACCACTTACATGAAGTAATCTGAAAAAACGCTGCTTAATATCCTGATAATGTCAGTATGTAGAAGAGTAACTATACAGTTCTTATAAAGGAATTATTTTTAATTTTGTGAAAAGCTAACTTAAGATCAAGAGGTAGACTGCAAGAAAAAAAAGGATACGAACACGTATTTCCCAGAAAACTATTAAAAGTCAAAATGGCATTTAAATAACATTTTCACAATTGAGTTATTAAGAATTACTATGGTGACCAGCAGATACACGAACAATTCTCTTAACAGCAAGACAAGTATAGCTCTGTAACAATCCACGATATATTTTGATTAGAAAACTTTTATCAGTGTTTCATTTGGGGATCAATTTTTTTAAAAAATTTTGCCACTTGAAAACTGCTGATGTTACAGTTGCTTAATAAAACTCAAAATATCCTTTGCCAAAGCTGATGTGTTAACAAGGTTAAATTATAGAAGTAAAAAACATCACAAGCACATAATGAAATATTCTAATTACACTCAGCTCTCCAAGACATATTAATAATTCTTAAGTGAAGTTCCACATTAGCCTATTTCAGAAGAACTTATGTCCAGTGAGTTAGACCCATTCTGCTTTAAAATAAAAAGAATACACAATTTCCCTTTTACAAGAACAACAACAGAACCCAAACACTCACCAGGGCCAACAGGGCTTACATCCAATGTTTCACTAGTCAAAAAGCTTCCGGTGGAAATTGTTGAAGATAAGTCACAGGGTATTCCTTGCCTGAAAGCCTCTGAACCCAAGTTCACGGACATTGCTTCCTGGGATGAAATAACATACCTACTGTCATGTATTCGGATGCCCACAACTCGAACCTTAAAACCGCACATTTTATTCTGAGCTCAGTTCAAGTGTAGGAGCCTTCATGCTTTGCACAGTCAGGCAAATACAGGTTCATCACTGCTCAGGACAAAACATTCACACCCAGTCTCCCAGACACATCGCTCCCCAACAGCCCCCTCCCCTCAACACGCACACACACGCACGCACACACACACACCACTATAAAGCCTCTCAGAACTGCGTACAGATCATGACACCTGGAAGATTATTGTATCTTCAGGTGGTCAGATTTGGCTATTTCTCATCACAGACCCACTTCAGTAGAATTGTAGATCTCAGAGGAACACATAGGCAATACATAAATAACTCAGGAATTTTACAAGTACTTGCAAGACTGAGCTTTTTGCATACAGGAGACTGAAAAATTTAATTCTACAGAATTAAACAAAAAAATTTACAAAATATCCTAAAATTCTTCCTTAATTTTCAGGTAAGCTCTACAAACGTGAACATTTCTTCCCAAACTCTGCATTAAAATGTACACTAAGAAAATAGACAAAAATCTAAGAAACCCTTCCCCTACAGTTTTCATTATATACTACCTTATATAAATATATTTAACATACACATATAAAACATGTACATTTAACAGTAATTTTATAGACATGTTATACATAGTGTTTTTAAATGCTATTTTTATCTCCTGACAACACAACGGGATCTTTGGGTGAGGGAGAAACAGGGGTATCATTGGTGTTGATTTTGGCAAGGCTTTTGACACCGTCTCTCACGACATTCTTGTATCCCAGTTTGGATGTCGCAACCTGGACGGATGGAGGATGAGATGGGGAAGAACTGGCTGGATAATCAGGCTCAGGGGAGAGTGATTCGAGGGTTACACTCTACCTGGAGGTGGGGAACAAGTGGAGCATGACATGGCTCTGTCCTGGGATCTGTCCTCTTCAAGACCTTTGGCAATGACCCAGAGGAAGCGGCACCATACTTTTATCAAGTTTGCAGATGACACTAAGTCAGGAGAAGCATCCGATACGCTAAATGGCAGGGCTGACATCTAGAAAGATCTCATGAGGCTGGCCCTACAGGAATGTTATAAAACTCAGCAAGAACAAATGCAAAGTCCAGCACCTGCGAACGGGGAATGAAGAGCCCCAGGCACCAGTCCAAGCTGGGCCCTGCCTGGGGAGCTGCCCTGGTTGCCGAGGACTCAAAAGTCTGAGCTGAGCGTAAGCCCTGGCAGCAAAGGGGGGCAACAGACTCCTGAGCCGTATGAAGGGGAATACGGCCAGTAGATCCATCGCAGTGATTACCTCTCTTTATTTGGTGCTTGTTATACTGCTGCATCTAGAATACTGCACCCAGTCGTAGCCCCCCTATCTGAAAGATTTCATCACAAAATAAAGAGCAAGCTATGTTATATGATTATTTTGATATAACTAACCATATTATCAAGTCCGAATGATGGTCTCAAGTGCGTTGTAACTCCTTCTCCAGTTTCAGCAGCAAGAACTGGTGAATCTTCAGCCACTTGAGAATCCTGGGACTGGGCTGGACACAAATGTAATAGCAGCAATAAGGAACAGAAAGCAGCTTTCTAGTAGTTCATACTCAGCAATTTTTTTGAACACCGGATGGCAGTAACACTCTACCGCTGCTGCTGCCCTCACCATGAGGGCACCGATTTTGCCCCTCACCACTTTCTTCTCACCCACAACACACTTTCTGCTTCACTGTACCGCAGACTTCATTGGCAACCAGTGGTTCTCCTTGACCAGCCTTCCTAAAATGTTTAACTAGCATGACTGCTCTCTGCAGGGCATGCAGGAAGAGCTAGAAATTCATGCTTTGGCTTTGCAGAATGAAACACGGCTTTGCTAGCGTAACTACCATCCTTTAATGGGGGGGGTTTTTGGGGGATTTTTTGCCCTCTACGGTTACAATGATGATCTGTGCAAAAGCAGCACCAGAGAAATGCTATTTCTGTATTCAGTGCTGACCAGCACCTTCGAAGTTTGACAATTCTAAGACTGTAAATCAAATGCCAACAAACAACTCTAAAATAAGTATTCTTGTTTCCAGTAATAATTCTTAAGAAAGAAGTGCTAAATATCAAACTGCAATTAAACAGTAGGTAAGTTTTCTCCCCACTCTGCAAGGGCTGCTAGTGACAGAGACATCCCATATCCCCAGCATTTCTAAGGCTCTAGACTTATGCAGATCTTGTAACATTTTGTGAATCTTAACACTAGTTTGTACCTTGTATAAACTGAAATGCAATTTCTTACTGGAAAGTGGAGTCCAGTTCTATTTTCCCTACTATACAAAAAAAAGAAGAGGTTTCCTCTGTGAGGCAACAGCAGTGAAGTAACTACATGATGTGATGCTTATGTATCTCAATCAATATGAAACATTTTGAAACTCATTTCAGGGGTGGGAGGTAGGAGAATTATAGTTTCCTATAGTCACTATCATCTAGGAGTCTTCTAGGAGAAAGTACAAGACATGAAAGGAAATATATCTAAAAATACATTTATTTGGATTAAAAGAGAAGTTAACCTATTCTTAATCCATTTACTATGTTATTACATTAAACACTGATCTCGAAGTGTGAAGAAATTCTCAAATGACTTCTTTCCTCCCCACACTCACAAATTATCCAGAAACTTCTAGCAGGCTTGATCCTGATCATTTTGACTGGTAAGCGAACAAAGCTTTTGGCAACAGAATTTGCAAATAACGTAAAGAGCAGAACGGTCAAGAAACAAAGAACCTTAACCTCCTGCAAAGCTCGGTCTGTTAAACGACACTGTTCCAATATAGATAAAGTTATAAATCTATGAGCACAGAACAGTGGTTTCTTATCCCTTCACTACAAGTACGCGACAAAGGTCTTCAGGGTCACAGGAAAGATGAGGTTTGAGTAGAGCAAAGTGTCAACAAGCTCCTTGGCTGGATGTGGCAGTAGTGGGACTGAGTCCAGATGCACTGCCGAGCTTTGCTGCTCTTCTGGGGAACAGAATATAACAAAGAATCCTGAAAATGAGCAAGGCCTTGCCTTGAAGAAAATGCCTTGAATCAGCATAAAAACTGCAATCATACCCTCTCTTGGTGTTTAAATATCTCCATAGGAGGAAAAAACCAGCACAGTCCAAAATATTTCTAAACTCAGAGTAAGTAATAACAAGAAGCAGTGGCTAGAAAAGGCTGTCAGACATTCAGAAACTGGAAACAGAGCATTTATTTTATAATTTGGTAAAAAATTAAATGCTGGAACAAACTACGAAAGAATTCTCCATTTCCTGATACCTTTATATCAAGATTAGATATTTTTCTGAAAGAAATGATTGTATGTTCTAAAGGATATCAGCGTGACAGGTAGTAATTTAGAATACATATGAGATGAGATTCAAGCATTTAATACTCTCTTGTACATAAGTTCTATGGAGAGCTATGCTACAAATTTTTCATTACTATACTGTAATAACCTGCATTGTTCTTGTGATAATAATACAAGGGATGAACATGAGCGATTTCATGCTATAAACCAAATTATTTAATTAAAAATACAACATGCTCTTATCTCATGACTATTACATTAATATCCTTTTAAAAAAAACCCCTGTATTTGGTGACTCACACAGGAGAGTCTTTTATTCTTCTCTCCTCCCTCCAAAATAATAGTGCAATGTTCTTGATCCCCACAGCTTCCTGACATCGACATGAGATTTCATGCTTTAAACATCCAGCCACTACACCGAGACAAAGGATTTGTATTTCAAAATTGAGGCTTTAATATCCAGAATGCCCTCTTTTTAAAAACAGCTATTGCAGTAAAATAGCGGCAATTATTTTAGGGTGCAATTTGAAAGACAAAAAAACTGAATGAGAAACCACTCAGTGAAGACAATATGAAAAACAGGGATTAGATCAAATCCAACCATACAGGGGGAAAAAAAAAAAAAAAAAGTGGTCCTCCATGCTAGTTTGGCTAAATTAGTGATCGATAAGACAAACTGTCACAATAAAGAATTATGGAAAAGTATTTGGGATTACTAAAAATTGGAAATCTTAAGTTAGCTTGGATCACAAAAAATAATCATGACAGATTCAGACATGTCTGCCTCTAAATTTGAGAGGGTTAAAGTTACTTTTCTTCTTGTAATAATTGGGAGAAATACAGCTTATTATAGATTTATTTTTTTTTTTTAAAAAAAAGGCCTGTTACCCAAGAAGTCTCATATCAAAGGAAACTCATCTTTGTCGATAAAGTATTCAAGCAGATTTACCAAGTTTTAAGGACCTATGTAACTTTTACCTATTTATCTTTAATGCTTTATTTTGAAAAAGCAGATGAGCAGTGGATTTGCGCTCATCTAGGGGTGCTGTACTAGTCAATGGCAGCACCATAGAATGCGCCACCACCTTCAAATTACAAAGACACTGTTGACAGTTTTGGTAGCTGAACCGTTCAAGAGGACAATCCTCTTAAAATACATGATCACAGAAAGCTTTTTTTTTTAATATAGATGTTCACATGGAGTTTTTTAATCCTCTTACATAAACCAGTGTACTGGTTTACACATGTAAAGACAGTACACTATGATATTTCATACTAATTTGGTAATTGTTGATCTACATATGCTTCTACAGTTTACTCAGAACACCACAAGCCTTTTCTTCAAATACTGTTAAAAAGACAAATTTCTTTAGTGATAATTTAAGTATAGATATATTTCAGGAAGTATTTTGAGAATTAAAGGAAGCAGTTGAAAAAAAGTGAGCTTCTATGTACTTACTCAAAACAACTTTAATTCCTAGTAAATCCCGACTGAATTGAAAATGATGTCTCAAAACAAACCAAATGAAAAGTTATCTTAAGGTTTGGGGCAGCAGTGAAATTTCTAGCAAAACCAGGAGGAGCATACCACATGGCTGTATAGCTCAAAGATGTACACATAAGGTAGCAGAGTTGCTGAAAACTGATTTCCACTCTAGTAATATATTTATTTTAGATGGATCCTGAAAACTGTATTGGACCATGAGATGCTGTCATCTTGTAATAAGCTTCAAGTTGCTTTAGTCAATGTTTCGCGAACTTTGTGTAACAGTTCCCAGCAAGTCAGGCATAGCATTTCTCAATTACAGTGATGATAAACTGTGTTTCAATCTGCAGGAAGTTTGAAGAGAAGCAAGTACCCTCTCAAAGAAGTCCAGTAACTGAAATACTGGAGCCTTTGAGTTAACATTATTCCAAAACTGGAGAGCAGCTAAGTTTGTACAGGCAGGGAAAAAACAGTAGGAATTAAAAGCATTGACATCCCCTTGTTAGTCCAATCTCTTGAAAAACTTCCTCGTGACCTGCTTGCTTTGTTTACCTAAGACTAGTCACCTTTATCCTTTTGTAAAGCCAGTCATCCCACACATAGCATGCTCAGTAGGTTTCAACCAGCCTATAACAAAATTATTTTGAACATCTGCAAAAAGCTTTATAACAAAACTGACTTTTTTTGGATAACTAAACCAACCTGTTTTAATTTATGGAATCAGACTGACTTTGTCGCATATGGACACAGTCTGTCCTTAAAGGTGTGATCTCTAATAAAAGCTCTTCACTGACGAACAGAAGAGATTGGAATTAAAAGTAATCCTTACATTACTGCACTATTTTTATTTCTGTCATAACTAACAGCTGATGCTTTCAAAGTTGTTTCTTTGAGCTGAGGATAGCACTCAGCCTTCTACTTTTTTGACTCAACTGTACTTTTAAGCAATTTCTTATATACACTGATCTTTCAGTGGATGTCTACATTTGCAAACACTCCAGAGTTCTTTTCCAGCATTAATTTCCTTCATGTCAATACAAGGAATCCTGGGTACAGACTCAGGCAGGCCGCTGGTCCGTTCAAGCCAGGTTCCCACCCGGTAAAGCTGCAAGCCTGAACACCCCACAGTGCAGGCAGAAGACACTCCGCTCAGGAGGAAGGCACACCTGCGGCTTCCTATGCCTGCGTGGGGTTCCGCTGGGCAGCGCAGGGCTATCGGGCCGTACAAAAGAAGTTTCTTTACAGTTCTACAGGTACAGATACAAAGCACATGCCTCGGATGAGAAACTGTTGACTAGCAACAACACTTACTGAAGTGTGTGGACTTGTTACTAGTAAGGTAATGGATCACAAAAAAAACCCCCACAAACCTCAGTCATTCTGAGACCCATACTTATTGAAACACCCTTTTCTACACTAAAATAGCACTTCAAGTTCTTTACCAAGTCACATCATATGCTACAAATAAATAGCAGCAAAATTAGCAATGCTGAATGGTATTCACGTAATTCCTCGAAGGAAGAGGGTTTCCTCACCTGAATCATATGAATTTTCAGCAGTCAGCAGCAGCACCTCTTGTAATAATCTACTTGACTGTTTACTTTGCCTTGGACTTCCATTAGAGATTTGTTCCTTGCAGTTTGTTATGCTCAAAGGTAACCTGTCTTCTTCATGAAGAGCACGACTGTAACGTTTCATGTGTGCAAACTCTCCAGTGGTTGAAATGGGAGAAGATACTCTACCAGCAGAACCTTTTGTCAGAATTTAAAGCATTCGTAATCAGTTTAGGTATAGAAATGCAGTGTTCTGTACTTCATGGAAAACACTACAGAATTCTACAGAAATAACCTGCTGAATTCGTACAGTGCTCCATGTTGATAAAGTTAGCCATATCAGGTCAGTAAAAACCTTTGTATTACACAGTTTATGGGTTATACAAGTTGAAAGACTATATAGATCAGACTTCTCAGAAAACTTCTCAATTTTTAACTAAGCTATTTCTAAAAAAAAAAAAAAAAAAAAATCTAAACTAGTTTTTCCACGTAGCAAATCCACCAAAACTTTCAGTAATTCTTCCAAATCCAGAAGCAATGTAACTTCTCTGGTCTGGTTTAAAGATGTCTTTTCTCCTCAACCTGCCCCACACAACAGCCATTTTCAGCCACCTAATCCAAGAAAAAATTCAAGTTCAACTTTTTACTACCTAAAAGTAGTTTTACCATGACTAATGGTGAGATAATATAGGAATAAATCACTTGTGGATCATAATGGGATTACACCGCAAATGAATATTCCCTACTCTGGAATTCCACTGGAAAATATTTCAGAAAGCTTTTTCATATGTATTTTTATTTTTTAAACTTTTTTAAATTAAGATGTGTAGCCCTAAGTCAAGTGCTTTTGAGAATATAAATACATTCTTCAACCAAACCTTCACCAACAAATCTTGTTGTCTAATCAAGACACCAAATTGGTCCAGCAAGAATTATTCTGCATAAACTGATGCTGACTAGCATTAATTAGTTTTCTTTAATTAAAAAGTGTCCCACATCAACTCTTTCATTATTTTGCTCAAGATGAATACCAACCTGACAGGCCTGTAATTAGTAAGGTTGTTCTGCTTAGCCCTTTTAAAAATACTGGCACAATACTAAAACTTTTGTAAAATACATTAAATTTCAGCTATGAAGACTTCAGAAAAAAAAATTAATGTTTACATTTAGAAAACATCAGTTTGTTGTACCTGTTACTACTGTCCCTTACATAGAATTAGTCTGCATGCAATGCTATGTAACATACTTAGAAAATTACTATCACGTTGTGTAGTTGCCCTCAAATTTTTTACAGAGTGCTTTGTAATTGAAAAAACCTAAAAAGATAGTCTAAAAATTTCTGTAGAAACCTGATGCTAACTCCTTACTTAGAAGATTTCACACTCACTTCATTGGTATGCTCAAAAGCTAGAGCTTTAAAACACCTGCCATCAACTCTGATGGTTCTCTTTACAATTATTGTACAACTGTTTATTAACACAGACCCTGCCCAGCAGAAAAATCAACAAGGAACTTAAGTCATGGAATTATGGTGCATTTTCATTTCTTGGTGAATTTTCATTTCTATTATGTTTTTCTAGACAAACACTGACAGGATAAGCTTTTCTCAACTATAACTCGCTTCGCTAGTATATAAATTGTACCTTAAAAAAGGCAACAGTATAATCTATTATTTCATAATCAATTATCTCAAAGACTCTGCAGATAAGATAAATTTCCTCTAATCTGTATTTCTCAGGAACAACAGCATTTATTATGTATTTTATATTCATATATATATA
>KL278250.1:421-11054 GCA_000699545.1 Podiceps cristatus | reverse complement strand
GTTCCCTGGGCCAGCCTGTTCCAGTGTCTCACCACCCTCATCGTGAAGAATTTCTAATGTCTAATCTAAATCTATCCCCTTCCGGTTTAAAGACATTCCCCCCTTGCCCTATCACTACATGCCCTTCTAAAAAGCCCCTCCCCAGCTTTCCTGTAGCCCCCCTTCAGGTACTGGAAGGCCCTATAAGGTCTCCCCGCAGCCTTCTCTTCTCCAGGCTGAACAGCCCCAACTCTCTCAGCCTGTCCTCATAGGAGAGGTGCTCCAGCTCTCTGATCATCTTCTTGGCCTTCCTCTGGACTCGGAGTCCTGACACACTAAACACCTTTGGGTTATAATCAGTCCTTGTAGTGCAGTACTTTGTGAAATATCTAGCATTTCTCCCTCTTCAGGACAATCATCCATAGAGGATTCCTTTTGCTATACATTTGTCTTTTCATTCACTGATTTTTGCGGATGTAGAGAACACTATTCTTCAGCTGACCACAAAGGGGACAGGTTCTGAAGCATATGGTGCCCCACTCATCGTGCAGTGCTCAAAAGCTTTTATAAAGATGCCATACTTCATGATGCATGCTGTTTGTTCTCTTGAGAGGTGACTTGTTTTAATTGCTTTCCTAATGCAGTTTTTCCCCTTTTAAGTAACTCTAGTCCACCGCATGGAATTCTAGTGAGCCAGCCTTAACACTGTAAAAAAAAAAAAAAAAAAAAACAACAAAAAACAAACAAAAAAACCCTTGCATGATAACATTGCAATACTTCCATGGTTTTAGAAATTAGTTTCAAGCGGATTTTTGAAATAACTGCCTACCCTCATGGAGACAAACTAGAGTTGGAAAGAAGTTTCAGGAAATGTTAGCACTTGGTTTAACAAATTTGCACTCCTGAACTGCTACACTTCTATGAAATTTTAGATTATTATTTTGTTTGAAAGATGAAATAGGAATGTACTACATCGTATTTTATTCAGAATAAGAACATTCTGAAAAGAAGCAGAATTCTGAAAAAAATCCCAAATTTTAACAGTAGAGAGAAATTTCATGATCAGATCCTCATACTGTAATACAGCTGAAAACCTGTCCAATTTTGTTTAAAAAAAAAAATGTGTTTTATAATAACTGCTACTGTTTCAGTTCCAAATATAGTTCCTCATTAACATTTCATCATATAAGCACTTGCACACACTGAAATACAATAAAAAAAAAATGAGCAACTCTTAATATGACCTTGAGCCAATAAAACCTTAGTTTCAGTGATAAATGCAAGTTTGCATTTAGATTTTGAAAACACTTTCAGTTGTCAGTAAAATAGTTTTTTGAAAGCTCACATAAAGGAAGGAAACATCTTGAGGACTTGCCTAATACTTCATTTATACTAGGTATAAGATACATAGCTGGCACAGTTTTATATGTAAGTCATACATCATCCACATAAAAGCGCTCTTGGTTATTCACGTAACTATCAACATAAGAGGACATATCCAAGGTGAATTGGAAAATCTCCCTAGTCATACCAGGTTATGCACTGTAGACGCTTCTTTTGGGAACTGACAGGCCTAATGAAGAGTTAGGCATTTAAGCATATTCATCAATTCATTTTCCAAGGTACTCAAGGGCATGAAATTGAGCTAGGAAAATGCAAACCCCATGAAGTTTCTTATATAAAAGTATATACTCTTTTTGCTGAAAATTCTTAGGTACCTTTTGAGGAGGAGGAAGGAAAACAAGAAGAATTAATAAACAAAATGATGTAGAATATATATACATATAATAATATCAGGATCCACTCAGGCAAGTGTGACATTACTTCCCATTACAACTATAATAAGTTCTTAAGTGGAATGCAAAGTTATTTAACTCTGCCTTTAAAGAAAGACAGGCATACAGGAATCATTATAATATATCCTTGTAGCTCTGCAGCACAAAGCATATCTTGAAGAAACAAGAAGCTATTAACTCACCTTCTGAATTGTTTAGGAAATAATTCTATTGATTATTTATACATCAAGGGGGTAACTAAAAGGCATGTGGCTTCAATAACAAAGGAATATATTACTTCCCTTCAGGTACAGCCACATCTCTACCAGAAAAAAAAGGAGATATTACAAAATATCTCTATTTGAGGGCTGTGAAAGAAGGAGCCTTGCTATTTTATTTTCTCTTTAATTTTCACTAAATGGTGTACAATGAGAAAGAACAGTCTCCCATGCTGTCATTCTCAGTATCTTTAGGCCCCAGAAGGGAATTTCTTTCCAGAACAGAGAAAAGGAGCCACATCGTTTTGCACTATCCATCAATTCCCAGTGGTAACTAGGAAATGAAAAGGTAAATATACCTTCCTTTTGCATGAGAATCTTGGGGGGAAAAAAAAAAAAAAAAAAAAAAAAAAAAAGAGGTTTAAGAAGAGTTAAAACTGTGACCTTGTTCATTTTATTGCATTCGCAAACAACCTTCCTAATGTAATGAACTATAGACCATTCCTTCCAAATGGGAATAAATGTGCTCTTTCAGGATTGGAAGGTAAAGACTTTAGGATATTAGATGGACTGTAAGTTTATTTGACATCTTGTTTATAAAATGCTTAGAGAAATTATGCTCCATAAAATGGCTTATTCTTTGAATCAAGTATCTATTAATACTGAACATCTCAACCAAGGTATCCAAAAGTCAAATTGAATATCTACAAACATATGCAAATATAGTGCCTAGTTGTTTATTTGGTTTTGTGACTGAAATAGATGGGGTCTGATTGTTTTCTTTATCAACCATACTGAGAAATATTTTACTGCACAGGAATTCTAAGTGTGTTTTTCAGCACAAAGACACAAGAATTGGATTTAGAAGTTAGAAGTCTGAAGGCTACCCTGCAGAGAGCTATTTTTAGTTTACAGAAATCTTTGGACCGAGCTATCTTAAAAATAAACACCTGCAAGAAGCTCAATGAAATTACTAGGAAAGTAACTGAACAGAATCCTTTCATCTCAGCATAATGAGTTCTGTATCAAGTTAATCTATTTTTGTATGACAGTGTAAAATATGAATTGTTTCAGTGTTTATTTATCCTTGGAAGGCACAGGGAAGAAAGAAATTACTTTCTTTACCTTGCAATTTTAGATTTTTTTTTAGGGAAAGACTTCTCTCTGAGATTAACATATAGAATGAATGCTTAAAAAAAAATATAGCTTTTAAAAAAAATAATAAAAATAATCCACTCTTTGTGGCAAACTTTCTTAGTTTTCTATTATCCCTATGGACATTTCCTAAATATTAAATACCTGGGTATAGAACTTTACAACTCCAAACTAGTCAATGAAAATTATTTTACAAACAATGTAAAATGAACTGAAAATGTTTTCTTTAAATTCAAGTTCATTTTATGTAAATTTAGAGTAGGAAAAGTGCTATAAGAAACATATAGTCCTAGTAAAATGTCCTAAAACTTAAATAGGGGCTAGAAAAATTTTAAAACTTACAGGAGGTATAAACCACTGGTTTAGTGTCATTTCATCAATCAGTGACTCAGATGGACACTTTTAGAGCTTTTTTTTTTTTTTTCCTGATCACTTAATCCTTTCTGTTGAATTACCATAATCACACAACAAATAGACACAAACACATTTCCTACGCTAAAAATATCATGAACACATAAATGCACTTAAGCAAGCCTAAAGCTGTTTTTTAGGTTTCCTTACTTATACAGT
Organism: Podiceps cristatus; assembly: GCA_000699545.1. Classification (NCBI taxonomy): domain Eukaryota; kingdom Metazoa; phylum Chordata; class Aves; order Podicipediformes; family Podicipedidae; genus Podiceps; species Podiceps cristatus. Next base: position 7,357 of record KL278250.1, on the reverse strand, counting down.
GAACAACTCTGACAAAGTCCAAGACATAGATAGGCTGTTAATATTTTATTCTTTTATTTTATTATTTTATTATCCGTTTCAGAATGTTACTGATTGTTACTTGATTTAGATAAATAATATTAATTCCATCTGAAGCTTTTCTATATTACAATGCTAATAGATAGTGGAAAAAAATGATTTAATATTTCATTCAAATATTATGCATCAAGTAAACTGCATTGTTTTCCCTGAAAACAAATGGAAAAAAGGTAAAATGCACAAAAAATCTGTTTCAAGATTTTCAGAATATGGAAGTTCATTTCTAAAAAACATTTAATGTCAGATATTTCTAGTGTAACATAAAATGAAACGTTTGACTTTCAAATTTGTTTGTTTGAAATGTAAAATCAATATTTTGTACAGACCTAGTGCATACTTCAAGTGTTTCCTTAATCCCTGTACTGCAATGAAGATTTGAATCCTGTGTAATAAAGAGAAATTACCATTCTCATTTTGTAAGTGGGAAACTGATGCATAGAGTGATTGCAGCCAAATATTTCCATTAATTCTTGGTATTTGCTATGAGACTACTAGTAACTAATTTCCCATAGGATTTTCCAGTGCATATTCCCTTGTGTATTCCAGCACAGCTTTCTTTCTCTGGGCTGCAAATGTGAACATTCAGCATGTCTAGAAATCAGGTTTTTGAGCCTCAACATGGGCACCTAAAAAATGAGAAAATTGCAATTAATAGCAATCTGTAAAATGTCTCATTTAAGTGAACTACTTATCATCTAATAAGAACTTCATATCAGATATCATCCAATATTGTAAATCAGAATTAAACAGTCTTCATAAAGACATTAGCTTTTTTCTTCCTGATAATCCTACTCCTGCAAATCTACAGATGGTCCAACTCCTTTGTTTGCTGCCAATCCACTGCTGAACATAGCACTGGAACATTCGATTGTAATCGTCTCAATATTTCTGAAGCATCAAAACCCTGTAATTTACACAGTTTTCCATCTCTTCAAACTTTTCACAGAGCAGTGCTGTATAGACCCTGATGTTTTTCTTCATTCTATTTTACAAACACCTGGATTCCTTTTATTCCTACAATTTTATTAATCCCTTCTATAATTACAGAACTTGAAAAACATTTTAAAATGATACAGCTGAGTTCTCATCTATCTAAAAGCAAATTGAAAGAGTATGGGGATTTTTTGTATGTTCACTGGTAATCCTGATGATATGTATAAGGACTGAAATTATGAAAGGAGACAGGCAATAGCCTTCTTCAGACTCCCAAATCCAAGCCTGGACTAAGAGACCATGAGCTGGTTTGTGAAAGATGAGCCCCTATTTGGGCTCTGGAGATGGAGAGAGACATTATTGCTACAGTGCAATGCTGCTTCCCATTGAATGCTGTAAATTCCAGCTCTAACTGAACAAGAGTGTCAAGAATAGAAATGCGTTATCTTGTTAGCAAAATCTAAACATTTGGGACAAAAGCAATTGGCTGAATGTGCTATAAAATCTTTAAATTTGTTTAACATTTATAAGAAAGATAAAATTTATTCCTTGCCATTGGATAATGTCCCTTAGCAGACATCTTCAAAAGCTTTTACTAAATGATGGAAAAATGATCTCAGATGAAATGTTTTCAATATGCTGAAAGAGCATAAAATGGTAATTGTAAGGATTTAACTGGGTTAACAACAGAAGAGCTAAACCATATATGACATATCACCATGGCAGCTATCGTTTTCTCAAAAGAAGTTATATAGAATGAAATATGTTGTTAAATTGCATAAACTTGTCACACACAATCACTTTAATACACAGCTTGCATCTGAATTTGACATTAGAATGACTTTGCAATTTATAAGCCAGAAAGGAACAGATGTATCCATTAAAACAAACAGGTACAGCCAAATTCTTTATACTGCGACTATGTGGAAAAACATCCAACAGTGCTGTACACAGTCACTGTTTCTTTGAAGCTAATAAAGTTGAAAACTTACCATGTTGCTCTGTAAGGCCTCACTGAGACACTTGACTAGCATAAGAATTAGTGACTGCATTGAGGGAACATGAAGCACTATCGAAAAACAAATTCTGCCAAGTACTGAAAGAGTTCAAAAGTATCTTGATACGGCTTATTATGCATAACTGAGTTTTGCTATGATTGCTATCTGCTAATTGCTGACTATAATATACATGGCTGAGGTATACTGGGATTTTTCACAAAGTTTCAGCATAGCCTGAGACAGATGAAGTTTGGTCTCTTCCAGGAGAATGAATATAAAGGAAAGTAGAAATTACTCAGGTCTTCATTGATCTCCAGGAGCTGGTCGTATCAGTCATATGCAAGACCTAAACCAAACAACACTCTTAAGTAAATGTCAGCTCCCATGGCAGCCCTTAAAAACATGTGGCCCATTCGCAGATTTTAGCCGATTGCTGGATCTATACACAACCCAGACTGAGGTTAATTTCCTTAGCTGAGCAAAGAGCAAAGGCATTGACATGGATAGACTTTTCAAGACTTTGTCTTTTCTCTTATAAAACTGAAAGTAGGTAGTCTCAAGATAGAGATTTAAAGTTGATCCTCTTTCTGATTTGGTAATCTTCTACTGAGGTCAGATGACTAATTCAGAAAGTCTGAAAATACAAGTATCTCTCTAGAAAAGCTATAATTTTCTGTACAAATCACAGCCCAGGCAAGCCATAATTCTTTCCCTCTCTACTCTTGAGCTAAAAAACTTCTTCTGTTCTAAAAAGTTCAGATCCATGCTGCCTTAATACATACAGTTATATTTATACTTATATTATTATGTAAGCATATACTATTACATACATTTGTATGTGTAGGTGTATTATTTACATATATTCAGTTTTGGTAATCAAAGCCCTCTAATGCCAAAGGAGCCTTGGATTCTAATGTTTTCCAGAGTCATTGGGTTTCCTGTTTAGAATTGTTGTCTCCATCTGCATAGCAAAGAATTAAGTCACATAGCAAGTATCCCTGTACAGACAGAGAAGCTGTAACCCTTGCTGCACAATTATAATGAAGTCTGATGGTTTTAATTGGGCCTATCCATTTACATGAAAATGTACTTAGCTTTCCCGTGGCCTTTTTCCCAGTATCATCTATTTTAACATCTTAATTTTCAAAAATATTGCTCCTTGCTTAAAATTCATATCTGTCAACAACTATAGGCCCCTTGAGCCACTCTTTTAATTCCTTTTATTTATGTTCAATAAACTGTGTAGGTGGACACAGGCACACACAAAAGGCTGTTTCAAATATAGCCATCTCACCTCCACAAATGAATATACTAAAGATTCCGGTCACCTAAACTGAATCTGAGTAATTGAGAACTTCATTCTATCTCTTAGTAATAATCTTCTCCTTGGCTGAATATTTTTTCCTGACTCCACAAATATAGAAAGCCACAAAAGCCAAAATAACATGCAGCCAACCCAGAAAGTCACAGATCTCATTCTAATGTACTCCACATCTCAACAATTACGGTTCAGGGATGAGCCCAATAGACCAGGAGCTTCCTAAATCTTAAACTATCAACTCACTAAAATCCAACTGTCCTTGAAACAATGGAGTTTTAAAGGACCCACAATTTTACAAGCACTTGGAAATCATCTATGTTTTTTTTTTTTTAATTTGACTTTACACCTTCATAAAAGAATAGAGAGATCAAAAAGCACTTCAACTCATAATAGGGTAATCTGATCCTGACTGTCCTGACTTCTTGTATGGATCAGTTTTCTCTTCTGACTGCAGCTGGTCCTGTGCTGCATTCTTAGTGTTGACTGGAGCTCTGCTAAAATAGAAAGAAAAAGACTGAAGTGCTAATTAACACATCTTCAGGATGATTTCACTACTTGTCTTGGCTTTGATGCTTCTTAGATAGAGAATTAAAAAAAAAAAAAAAAAAAAAAAAAAAAAAAAAAAAGCAAGCCAAAAAAACCCAGATGCTTTCATCCCCAGGGTAGCATGCTAGGATATTTTATTCATACCAAGCTGCTGCTAATGCTCTTCTGTACCATGCTTCTGTTACAGGTGGATCCTCTCTCTCACCAGAAGCAGAGTAGGATAAGCAGTTTGGATAAGTGCTTGCAGATAACCCTAAAACAAAATCCTAAAATTTTTCTTGAAATTTTCTTTTCTTGAAAAGAAAGTTTTCTTGAAATACACACATTCCTTTGTGGCTCTGAAACACAAAGAGAGCCTCAGTTCCTTTGTGTTAGAAAAAAAAGCGCACTTCCTCCTCTTATCAGAATCATCTTCTCATCTCTTATCAGTATTCTGTTTTAAAATATTCTTCCACATTTTCTCAAACCAGCTCCTCACTTGTGGGACATCAACAGTGATGGGTTTGGTTTATTACTTGACCCCAGCCATGGTGATCCGGCCAAGGTCACTTCAGGTAGCCTGGAAACAGAAGCCACTCAATCTGCAGCCCTTGCCTCTCTGACAACTCTCCTGCTGGCCGACCTCCTTTTCTCCATCCTAATGCCCTGACAAATAAACAGCCAAGCCGTGTTGATTTTCCCCCTATTTTTTCCCAGTTTTTGCTACATCTGTATGCAAATTTGTTATTTCATAAAGTCACAGGATCACAGAATGGTTAAATTTGGAAGACCCCTCTGGAACTCCTCTAATCCCACCTAGTCAGCTAGAGCAGGTTGCTCAGGGCTGATCCATCTCCAAGGATTTAGATCACGCAACCTCTCTGCAACCTGTTCCAGTGTTCAACCACCCTCACAACAGAAGTGTTTTCTTATGTTTAACTGGAATTTCCTACATTTCAGTTTGTGTCCACTGACTTTTGTCTTGTTACTGAGCACCATTGAATAGAGTCTGGTTTCATCTTCTTTAGAGCCTCATGATAGGCATTTAAACACAATGGTAAGATCTCCTCTTAGCCTTCTGCTCTCCAAGCTGCACAGATCTAGCTGTCTCAGTCTCCTCCTATGAGAGATGCTCCAGCCCCCTGAGCATCTCTGTGGGCTTTTGCTGGACTCACTTATGTATGTTCATGCCTGTCTTGTACTGCTGGCCCTAGCACTGGACCCAGTACTCCAGACATGTTACACCAGGGCTGAGTAGAAGGGCAGGATCACCTCCTTCCACCTGGTGGCAACTCTCTTATTGATGCCGCCCAGGAGGCTGTTGATATGTTTTGCTGCAAGGATGCACTGCTGGCTCTTGTTCAGCTTGGTGCACAGCAGGACTCCCAGTCCCTGTTCTGAAAAGCTGTTTTACAGCCAGTAAGCCCCCAGTATGTATGGGCACATGAAGTTATTCTTTTTCAGCTTCAGGACTTACCACATCCATTTGATGAACTTTCTGAGATATCTGCTTGCTCACTCCTCCAGGCTGGCAAGGTCCCTCTGAATAGTGGGTGGTACAGCCAATTCTCATACCATTACACATGCAATCTCAGCCTTGTGTGATGTTACTGAGATAGTTGCTTAGGCTCTGCTGTCCCTGCAAGATCATACTCTGAGAAGGTTCTCCCATGCTGCCTTTCATTTATCTATGGAGTCTGACTGCTTCTCACATAACTCACCTTTGGACCTGTGAGATCCAGCCCTCCCTCATGGTGTTGTCTGCAACTTTTGTCAGTTTGTTATTCAGTTGTTATTCAACATAAATATGATCGGCAGTTTGTCCTGTCCTCAGCAGTCTTTTTAAACACTCTCTTCAGTTATCTTATCTTCAGGCCAAAACCTAGTCGACAGAGCAGTCATTTGCTTGGAGTCCTAACGTTACCCTTCTCAAAAATGCATGCAACACACATTTCCAAATCCCATCATTTATGTACTGCAGTTGAAGAGAGTGTTACACAGCATTTTAAACCTTTATGTTTTTAACCATCTCACAGTGACAGAAGAAAAAATGGTTCTGATTTCAATATTGAATATTTCCATGCTAATATATTTTGAAAAAAAAATGAAATTATGGCTATGTGGAGGACATTCTGTTCTGTTCTGTTCTATTCAAAGCCATCTCATAGAATACCAAATGAAGTGTACTCAAATGATCGATAATATATGTAAATTATTGTGATGGAGTGCATTGTTTTTACTTCAACACAGTATCATTTATTTTCTAAACACAATCTTGTTATCGATTAAATGTGGAATTGATTTTACTCTTTTAAATTTAAATTCTTTCAGAAAAAACATGGCATATAAGAAAATGTTAGTTTTTTAAATGAATCTTAAGACATTTGTCCCTTCTAGAAACAAACCACTACTAGCAATACACAGAGAATGATTTGAATATAAATTACATAACATTTCCTGCAAAGTAATATGCTGAAGGTAAATCAATATTCAGATCACAGGATCTGCAATGTAAATGAGAAAGAAAACAGAATAGTTCAGCATGGTTAGCAATTTAGTAAGTTTTCAAGATCTGTTTATTGTATTTTTTATTTTTTAATTAGTTTATTTATTTAGCCCCCTGAGTCGGGCCTCAAAGGGCCAAACTTTTGGATATAGAAATAGGTCAAAAAATAATGAATTTGCATCCACAGTGTCTTTAAGTACATGATACATTACACTGTTGGACCAAAAGCATTATTTAGCACTGTCAACATCCCTAAAATATCCAGAAAAAATCAGCTCCATGACACCTTTTACTATTCTGATACTTTTTAGTAGCTTGGTAGCTTTCCCTGAGGAAGCATGTTCAAAAATTCCTGCGTCTTAACAAAATCAATCCTACCATGGCTGTAAGGGAATACAAACTATAGAATACTATTGACAGGGCTGCAGAAAGAATACCTGCAAGATAATCACTCAGAAGATTGGTCATTATAGGACTATTGAATCATAGAATGGTTTGGGTTGGAAGGGACCTTAAGCATTATCTAGTTCCAACCTCCCTGCCATGGGCAGGAACTCCTTCTGCTAGACCAGGTT
>JMFS01093376.1:0-32724 GCA_000699545.1 Podiceps cristatus | reverse complement strand
CAGCCATCCCAGAAGAGCAAGTTCCAGAGAACACAAGGGAACAAACAGGCCCAAACAAAACCAGACAAAAATAAGGTGACAAGAAGGGAATATGAACAGAAAATGAACCAAACAAGGAACCTGAGTGAGGGGGCAATGGCTGACCCTCACTTATAGTGGGAATGACGTCTATGGTATGGAACACTCTCTTTGGCCAGTTTAGATCAACTATTCTGACTGTACCCTCCCAAGTTTTTGCACCTGCACATCAGCAAAATTTGGGAAACTGAAAAATGTCCTTGATCGTTCAGCAGCAATGAACAACAGCAGCGTTCTATCACCATTTTTCACACACTAAATCCAAAACACAGTAGCTCCTGAAAACAAAACTATCTCCATCCTGGCTGAAATCAGGACAACGATTCTTTTTCCAACTTCAGAGATGTCACCAAGCTAGAAAATAGTATTTTAGTTTTTGAAAGAAGTGCAAGTAATGATTCCAGGCCATGTTTTTCAATATATGCTAATATATATTGACATTATGTAGATGAGCCAGAAAAATAAATTTAACTGAGGAGCTGGCATCAATTAAAGACATATTCCACATAGCAAACTGAATTCAAACTCTGAATTTGAAATTTGCTCATTATTATGTTGAGCTTATCTTTCAAACTGCTTCATAGAGAAAAGTTCTTCTTAAAAAGGAAAGATAAAGATCTTCCTATCAGATAAGTAAGCCTCTTTCAGTGTGCCTATTTCTCTATATGACATCAGGTCAAGTGTCTCCATGATGTATATAGGAGTGATTAAGATGGAAAAAAAAATAATTTGTTCTATTAAATATAAACAAATACTTCATGTAAAGCTTGTTTTAAACACTAGATAAGTCAAAATACCACATCCACTAAATGGAGACCTCAGACTTTTATCAGTAAAGCTAGCATATGCCTTCTACTTTTGTGACTGTGAACATATATCAGGCAGCATTTTCAGGGGTGACCAATGTGCGTGGATGTATTTAATGTGTATGCCTGTTCTTCAGAACAAAAGGAAGAAGCTAAAGAAACGCTACCTTGTTAGTAGAATACAGTCATTCTTACTGAATGAATAAAATTAACAGATTCAAAGTTCCCCAAAGAATGTCACAACTACTTACCAAATAAAGCATCAACACATTAAAATCTGACATCATGAAATTGGTACTGGAAATATATTTTTGCTGATTGAGCAGGCCTCGAAATAAAATCCTTCATGGATGTGCACAGAACAATGAAACTATGAAGTTAAAATCAATACAGTAAGTTGTAAAAGCCACTATCTTGGGATATCTCTGCCACTGACTGTGTGTCTCTGCTAAAGTATCCACAAGGGCCTTGAAAATATTTTTATGGCTTCAACAGGGAAGTATTTGGAATGAAGGTAAGAAAATAATTTTCACATCACTAATCCTAAATACAATCAAGGAAAAGCAAGTGTGCAGTTTGAGCTTTGACTGTATTAGAAGAATACCAGTTAGAAGCAGCTGTTGAGATCTGTTCTTAGAAGTGTTATTTTGTAATTATCATGGTCTGTTTTCCGGGAATTTAATTTCTTTTTCCTCCCAACCTAAGTTTACTTATCCAAATACTGAATAACTCTGTTGATTCTAATATAAAGGTCAGACTTTGGGATCTTCTTAAACAGGCAACTTGCTTTAGATATTAACCATCAGAGATACCAGATTTTGTATGTTATGTAAATGCTGTCTAAGCTGTAGCAGATTTAATGTAACCAGTGGTTACCATTAACTTAACCCATGTAACCTACCTTCATTAATTCCCTAAACATTGATTACAAATAATATTTAGTTTCTACTATTGGATAAATTCTCAGTACTGGGGAAGTCAGTGGGATTATGTTCTGAAATTTATGTTATGTTTATGTTATGAAAGTTTTTTTTCCAAACTGTTAGAATGTTTACTGTATAAAACAGTCCATTTTATAAATGAAGAGTTTTTTGGTTTTGTTTTTAGTTAACTGTTACGATTCAGGAGCTGGTTCAAAAAAACTAGTGGGCTGGCATTGAGCTCCCTACACCATCTTGTGATTCATAATTTCGGTATTACCATGTTCATAGCATTGCCTTTGAAATCATTATTCTGTACTCTCTTTGTGTTAAGCATGTGTCATCTTCTTCAGGTGATGCAGCACTTTCAGAGAAGGCAATTAATCACTGAGGACTGGTAAGCAATTCAAAGACGTCCATGGGGAGACAGTATCAAAGACACTGCAAGCTCTAAAATTAACATCAAAGCTATTATATCCAAAAGAAAAACTTTACCTACTACTGCTTTCACAGCTGCAAATCTTTTCATTTAGAACATTTTGTGTATCTCATGGCTATGTTGTTCACAGCTTTTCTGAAAGTGTGTTTGTTTTTCCCCATGGAAGCAAGTGATTATTAACAGGAGATTAAAAGAAAAGTCATTTAAGTGTGCATATCTGTTCAAGTCTAGTTGGATGTGACCCAGAAGCTGCTGGGTAATGGGTTTTTGAGCCTATGCAATAATTGTAACTCATCACCAGGATGTTATGCAAGATTGCAAATAATGGTTCCATTTGAAGAATTATAGAATTATCCAATCTTGTCATCACTAAGTAAAATTCTAATTCAAAGTGCTACAGTGAATAGAAGCCCAGATGTGCAGGCTTACTATTGTCAATCAAATATCATCTGGGACTATTTATCAGAACAAAAAGAGAAGAACATCAAAAATAGTTTTTGGACAGTTATCAAATTTCATTCTTTTCATTCTTTCATACACTGTAGTTAAACACAAGCTCTATAAAATTCTCTACTCAGAAAATCAAAACTGATTAAAGATCTTGTGACTGTGGATACAATTTTAATGATTGCATAAAAGATTAAATGCAAAGAAAAAGAAAAGACCTTTGTTTCAAAACACTGAAAAAAACCCAAACAACCACCTCCTCCTTCTGTAGCCCCTGCTTTTTAACTTGACACTGCCATATTTGTTGTCCCTTTTGTTCAAATTCTTACTGTTTTATAGGTCTGTAGAGACATTTTGCTTTTATAGTAACAATTGGTCTTTAAGACAGTCTAGAAAACTTCTTGAATAGTTTAGCGTGTAGAAAAGTTGAGCTATTTTCACAGCACAGTCTCTGTTTTGCAGGTGCAGAGGAGGTCCAGTAAGGTTCTGAGGGAAATAGGCAATATCAATTCATTCTGACTTTTTTGCTGTTCAGAAAAAGTCAGAGAGATGATGGTACAAAATACCAAAAGAAAGCGTAGTTTGGGATTCCTCCTGAAGAATAAAAATGATAAAAGGTTCTGGACTCAGACAGCTATATGTTATTTCTGAAATTCGCAGTTCAGTATTTCAGGGCTTAATGGACAAAACCTGGACAAATTCCTATGGGTAATTGTAGTAGATGAAAATAAACACTAAACTTAAGAACAAGATAAATGACAAATGGTTAGAGTGTCTGATAATTAAGATTTTGATGTAAATTGAATATAAAATATTAGTAGTTAACCTTTTTCCTGGCAGCTGTATCCAGAAGACCTGCATTTACCACTACATACCAGTTACTTGTATCTTCCTATTTTTTCTTTAAACATAATTTGAAGTACCATATTATGTCCTTAGTGGGTGATACTTGTTGTGTTTAGATGTAATATTGATGTAAAAATTTCTTGGAGAGTCCTTCCATTTTCAACAAAGTAATTACACAATATGCAAAGCAAAGCCATTTCACAGAAGTTAGCAAAAGCATGCATGTTTGGAAGAGTTCTTTCAAGCACATTCACAATAACAATATTGTCTTTGGAGGCTGTCTTCAGAGAGTGGCTAGCTTCGTGCTATGTTGTGTTGGGTAAATTTTTCTACTCCCATTACTTATATCACAAAATATTTATCTGACACAGTGCAAAAGACTCCCATGCAAAAAAGAAGAAATGTGGTAACTGATTCTTTATTTTCACCATACAATATTTCTGAGTGCTTTTTAATTGTTTGGTCTGATAGCAAACTGCTCATGTGCTGAAGTAACCTGGATAATCATTGCTGCTGACTGTATGCAGCTGACATACACACCCAAAACGTTTTAAAAAAATAATCGGTGTAGAGCTCTGCTGAATGCCAATATAAAGTGATTAATTAGCTACAGGAAAGATTTTCAAAATCACAAAGGTATCCAGGAGAAGTAGTTGAACTGAAAGTTAATGGCACTTCCTAAATCTCTTTTGTGTTTTTGAATGTTCAGCTTCTAGATTAATATTTTACAAATAATGCTGTTGGAATTCTTGGAAAGATTTGTTTGCTTTCCAGTTCTGCCTTTAATACTTAGTGATTCTTGTGGTCAACATTTGCCTTCCAGAAATGTGTACTCTTTAAAAGTCATTAAAGTCAATTTATTATTTTGCTGTGCTATTCCTTAATTGACCTGCAGATCTAATTTTCTGGACATATATTGAAATTTTCCATAGGAGGTAATGGTAGGGTTTTTTTGGTTTTGTACTTGTTTTTGTGTTTTGGTTTTGACTTTGGTTTTGTTTGTTTGTTTGTTTTTTTCCCCATGAGCTTCTGAGTTCTGTTTAACTTGGCTGGATTCTTTGCCATGAAGAGAGATTTTTCTTGCAAAATTTGGTATTCTTTATGAAATGCTGCTGAATGAGATTCAGCCATCAAGTCTACATCTCCTTGAAACAGAAAGATTTTCAAACCCAGTATCTCAAGTTTATGAGAAGATTAGTCTTGGGTACAGCTAGATTGTTTCTCTAACTAGGCAACATGGTATGTCTTCTGAGTACATTCTGTTGGAGCTCTCAGCTTCCAGGAAACCTGATAACATTGTCTGAGTAGTTTTACATATTCCCAATGGCTCTGCTTGGAAAATACTCAAGCTATGTATTTGGTTTGTATCAGGGAACTCTGGGGATAATAAAGGTGTCATTTGCTTCCTGTTTTCATAGCCTTGATGATTTTGGCCTACAACGCTGTGTAGCAGTGATACAGTCTAGCTGCCTAGTGCTGTATTAGTATTAGGCTGAAGTCATGTCAAGTGGCCTAAACCACTTTAGTGATGAATGGTTCCCCTTACCTTACTTATAATACCTGAGGTATTAATAATTTCCATCTACGTGGTACCTTATATTTAACTTCTGTTGTTTCGACTGGTCTCTGTGGTCATTGATTGCAAGTTTTCATCACTTCTGTTTTGATAGGAAAGTTGAATTCTGTTTTGTTTTGGGTTTTGGGTTGTTTTTCCCCTTAATGTCATGGTTTAACCCTAGATGGTAACCGAATACCATGCAGTCACTCGCTCACTCCTCCTCCCCAGTGTGGTGGAGAGGAGAATCTGAGAGAAAGGAAAACTCAAGGCTTGAGCTAAAAACAGTTCACCAGAACAGCAAAGAAAAGATAACAATAATTATATATTAATAATGATGATAATATGAAGTATAAGGATAATAGAATTTATAAAACAAATGATGCACAGTTTCTCACCACCCAACAACCAATACAGCCTGTCCTGAGTAGCAGGCAGGGAGCAGGGATATTCCCTGGCAGCAATCCCAGAACAGCAAGTTCCAGAGAAAGTGAACGAGGGAACAAACAGCTGAATGAACGAACGGAAAGGTCTGAATAAATGCAAAAAGTGAAAAAGAAGGGATCATTTTTTTTTTTTTGTAAGTGCCATATAAGTGCCACACATTAGCAAAACCTGCGAAACTGGAAGATGTCCTTGATTGTTTAGCAGCAGTGATCAGTAGCAGTACACATCAAGCTATTAACAATGTTCTTAATATACTAAATCCAAAACATAGTAGCTACTGGAAAGAAAATTAACTCTATCTTGGCTGAAACCCCAGCCAGAACACGTTTTGACAAACATTTGGACAGGAAGTCTTTTCATAGCACAGAGTTTCATGTGGGGAGAGACTTTGTTCAAGAAAAGTCAATCCTGAAATGTAAACCAAACATCCTCTCAAGACTGTCTAATTTTGAAGTTTAATGAGACTTCCTAAACATTTGCTAAGTGGTCTGATGATTATGTTACAGTATAGAGTTGGTCTGTATAGCCATCTGAATGTTAATTATTTTAAGGAGTAGAGCTTCTCCAACAGGAAATATAGACAGCTATACCTTTTTGTGTGTGTGTTTCGAAGCTCCCCCCTGCCTTTATTTCTTCTCACCTAGATCTGTTTTGAAACATACGAGCATCTGGTGTGGCTGATTTTTCTAACTGCCTTGTTTTGCCATTACTAGTTGTTAGAATATTCCTGTGTCTAAGTTCATTTCTAGAATTCTTCTCTGATGAAGAAGAGTCAGCATTCAACAGTTAATAGAAAGCAAATTCACTATCCTTAGGATACAGGGCACATGAAAGCCTGGTAATTCCTTTTTAACACACTTTGTGTTAGAAAGGGTCTGTCTGAAATCTGACTTGACTAAACAGTCATGGAATCGGATACTGACACTACAGCATTATATTTAATTAGTGAAGACAAGATCCTTTCTTTTGAGAGTCTTTAATTTGTTGCATTGATCAGCCCTTAGCGAATTCAAGGGCAAACACAATTACATCTTCCATGTCAAAAATCTCTGTCAACAAATCCATTGCTGTTTGTAATGCCAGAATCTTTGGAATCTGACAGGCATCATAGTGGAAAGCAAATAATTAAAATAGTTTCATTTGACTTTTTCAGCTTTGTTACTCCCTGGTGGACCATTTAATGAAGTTTGTGAAATGCAATTTTTATGAAATATATTTTTTCATAGTATACTACATAAAAATACATATTTTAATAAAAAAATAAAATTTAAGAGTGAAGTATAGAAAACAGTTTCTTGTGGACAGCTTTGTTAGTGTAATGACTAGAATTTAAATTTTCTGTCATAACATCCTTCAAGCAGCCTGTCTTTGATAGTAAATCAATGCATGATCACGTAGTGGTCTAATCTCAGTGTTGAATAAGCAGTGACCATGAGTTGAACATATACTGCAATAATGATCCAATAACACAACAATGTGTGTGTTTTACATTTTTTTATTCAATATAATGAGACACAGTGAAACTTCCTTTTGGTTTATATAATGACTTCACTTGCAATCATAGGACATATAATTAAAGAGGAATATCAAAGGAATAAAGTTTCTGTGTGCCAGATGTAATCTTAGCTATGAGTCCTCAAACAAAGACGAATGAAACTTTGCAAATTATGTACCAAAAATAGAAATTCATTAAAGACTGAAGACTCAATCTGAAGCTGTGTGTCATTATGTTTCTGGTTTTTTCTTCCCCTTATAATGCCTTAGTAATGTGAAATAGTCATGCTGAGGCACAGTCTCTCCTCAGACCCTGAGAGGGTGCACGGGTCTGTCATCCATTCTCTCTGCCAGGCTGTGATTAGCTATTGATAATTAACAAAGCGTCTTTCAGTTGTTTGCTAGGTTTACCACTTGCTTTATGCATACAAGGGAAACCTTCTAGACAAACAGGTTGTCGAACCTATACATGCTTATGAGATGGCTGCTATTTTGGATCACCAGAGACCCAGATTTTCCAGAAGTTAAAGCTGAACATACTTCAGTTTGAAATAAAAGACAGCTCTCTGTGGAGGAGCACTGTAAGAATAGATATTGTCTAAGAGTTAGCACATAAGGTAATGTAGCTTCTAACGTGTTACATTTATACTTTCATTACACTTGAAAAAGTAATGCTATTAATATTGCAAAGCCAACTACTTAACAGTAAGGAAAAGTTAGCCAACAAACTTCTACAATGATCTTGGATTCTTACATTCTCAGATACTGTATTTTCTGTTAAAATCCAACATCATGAGGAAGATGTTCAATATTTACTTTGATCACCATTATTCATTATGGCTTTACTTAACTTGTTGCACATCATATCAATCCTGAACTTTATTAATTCCTTTGGTGTTACTTTGTTTTTCTTTTCTCCCCCCTCCTCGGCCCCCCAGGGTGCTTATGAGCATAGTCTCTGATTACTTAACAAACATTAACAAGCTGATTTTTCCATTGCTCTTTTGAAAGTGAAACTGGTATGTCTCAGTTTTTGCAGATGGAGAATCCTAGCCCAGTGAGAGAAAAGGTAACATTTCCAAGTTGTGAGGAATGCCTGACACTTCAAATCCAAGACCTTTCTCTTAGGTCTGTGCTAAATTTTAAGCAATTTTTAGAGCTCGGTATGTGAGTAATGTGTGCATGCTCTAAGGTGATGGAGTGCTCTGAGGCATAGCTAGCTAAAAGGGAAAGCCAAGGGCATTTTTAGGAGGGGCCCAGTACTGTTTACTTTAAGGGTGGATGGAATTTCTCTGACATTCACATTTGAATTGAGTTTGGAAAGCTCAAAGGAGAGAAGTGAACATGGAAAATAAGGTCTGTAAAATAATCCAGTCATGCCTATTGCATCATTGTGTGTAGTTGTCATCAAGTGACAGGTTTTATGGTCAACAAGAAGGAGGAAGATTGTTTTCTGCTACCTTTGTTCTGTCAAACAGTACAAATAATGATGAAGAAATTTTGTAAAAATAAAAATGGGCTGCTTAATAGCTCTTGCTGTGCTAGGATGTGTGCATACACACAACTAGAGTAAATTTTGGACAAGTACCTTTAATTTTACTACTTTTCACTATGCTACACAGCTGATTTAACCTTTTTCTAGAGTAATTTTTCTGAGTAATTTTTGGACTCCTTGAAATCATTCTCGCACTGAGTGTTCTCCATATTTTTATTTTTAGAGTTCACCTTGTACAATGCTTGCCTGTAAGCCCAGGGAACTTCTTTACAATTACTGCTAATTGCTGCAAACTTCCTCTTTTGAGGTAGTAAATATCTCTGTTCCCTCACTTCTTTTTACTTTTTTTTTTTTTTTTTTTTTTTACAGAAGGATAAAAATCTTGTTTGTGAAAGTAGCAGTATTTTTTTTTTCTTATCTTTAAAATATCACTAGTATTTTTTCCAGAGTACAGTGGTTGTAAATAATCATGGCCATTTATCTAGTTATAAGTTCAATAGTGAAGCTAGATTTTTGATGTTTGTAAGAAATGTGAAGCTTATGTAACTCAAGATCTGGTAGCATTTTGATTTATTATGACAGATCTGTTGTTTGAATAAAGATATTTACATGTTGTCCTCACACAAGGAGAACAAGGAAACTCATTTTCTGTGACATTTTTCCATTTCTAGCCATGTAGATGTATTGATTTGGTCTACAATCCCAGTGTGCATATGTCTGGACGTATTAATGAGACCAGCAAACAATGACAAGTCACTGTGGAACAGGAAGGTGATGAGGTTTCCAAATCACAAAAGTTAACATATTTACAAAATATCAAAGAAGATGGAGTGCTGCTAACATCCAATTTTTTTTTGCCCTGCTTTGGTAACTTTTCATTTACATATTTATTAACTTATGCTAAATCAAGTATTTGTTACATTGATAGGCACAGCAAATAAATTAATTGTAATTAGTTTTATTGGAAAGAATAATGAATTTTTTTTATAAGCCACTTATAGTGGAATAGTCTTATTGCTACATAGTTTCACTCAAGCATCAAAGTTTGCATTTTAATTTGACAATATTTGCAGTGAATTATTTTACAGTATTCCTGCATTCTTAGGAATGTGAAAATCCATTGTTTATTTTATTATTTCTTATATGTTTTAGTTGAGACAACTGAACAAATCCTACCTTTTCTGGAAGTTATGTACTTTCAATAAGATATTAACATCCCAAAAGATAGGCCAGAACAAAGGTCTGATTACAGAAAGGCCGAGGTTGGCAGGGATCTCTTGAGATCCTTTATTCCAATCCCCGTGTTCAAGCAGGGTCGGTTGGAGCAAGTTGCCTAGGATTATGTCTGCCTGTGCGGCCTCACCAGTGCTAAATAGAGGGGTTCACCTTCCTCAATCTACTGTCAACACTCTTGCTCATACATCCCAGGAGGCTTTTGGCTGCCTTTGCTGTGAGGGTGCATGGCTGGCTCATAACCAGCTTGTTGCTCACCAAGAGGACACCTAGGTCTTTCTCTGCAAAGAAAGGAAAGCAAAGCTGCTCTCCAACAGGTTAGTTGCAGCATGTGCTGGTGCCTGGGGTTCTTCCGGGTGCAAGACTTTGCATTTCCTTTTGTTAAACTACATGAGATTCCTCTCTGCTCAGTTCTCCAGCCTGTCAAACTACCTTTGAATGGCAACACAATCCGCCAGTGTATCAGCTATTTTTCCCAGTTTTTGTCATCAGTGAACTTGCCAAGCGTACACATTGTCCCAACACCCAGGTCATTAATGAAGAAGTTAGGCAGTACTGGCAGAGGTATTGGCTACAAGGGTACACAACTGATGACTTGCCTGCAGCTGGACATTCTGCTGCTGATTACAACTGTCTGGGCCTGGCTGTTCAGCCAGTGTTAATCCAGCTCTCTGACCACTTGTCTATTCTTTGTCAGTTTATCTATGAGGATGTTGCAAGGAGACAGTGTCAAAAGCCTTCCTAAAGTTGAGGTAAGCAACATCCTTTTTAACCTCCTCCACCAAGCTCTGCACCTCATTGTAGAAATCTGTAAATTTGGTTAAACATAATTTCTTCCTTATAAACCCATGCAGTCTACTCCCAATCACCTTCTTGTCATTCGCATATTTGGAAACGGTTTCCAGGATTAGTTACTCCATCACCTTCCTAGAGATTGATATGAGGCTCAGCTTTCCTCAGACCTTCCTTGCACTTCTTGAAGATAGGGGTTACATTTGCTTTCTTCCAGCCTTCAGAAACCTCTTCCAATTGACATGACCTTTCAAATATAATTGAGAGTGGCCTCACAGTAATGTCAACCAGCTTCCTCAGAACTCATTGATGCATTGCATAGGGCCCATGGACTATGATGTTTAAGTGTTCTCTAACCTGGTGATCCTCCACTGAGGTAATTCTGCCTTCCTTCTGACTTTCCCTCTCACCTCAGGGCTTATGGATTCATGAAGGCCAACCTTCCTAGTAAAGACTGAGGCAAAGAAGGCATGGAGAAGCTTGTCCTTTTCCATGTCCTTTGTCACCAGGTCCCCAGCCCCATTCAGCAATGGGCCCATGTTTTCCCTAGTCTTCTTTCCTTTTATGTACCTTTCTTGTTGCCTTTGACTTGCCAGGTTCAACTGCAGGTGGACTTTGGCTTTCCTAACCCCATCCCTGCATGACTGAACAACATCTCTATACTTCTTTTGGGTCCTCTGTCCCTCCTTCCACTTCTTTTACACTTTCTATATCTGAGTTCAGACAGAAGCTCTTTACTCCTCCATGCAGGTCTCCTGCCACATTTTTTTGATTTTCTGCTTCTTGGAATGGACCTTTTTTGAGCTTGGAGGAGGCTGTCAGCCAACTTTCCTAGACTCTTCTTTCTAGGGCCACATCGCATGGGATTCTTCCAAGCAGATCTCTGAAGAAGCTAACTCTTACTTGCCTGAAATCCAGGATGTGATCCTGTTTTTTTTCCCTGCTCCCTCCTCTTAGGATCATGAACGCTACCATCTCATGGTCACTACAGCCAAGGCTGCTCATAAATTTCATATCCACAGACAGTTTTTCCTTGTTTACAAGTATGAGGCGCACTGTTCGTTGTTGGCTTCTTGATCACCTGTGCCAGGAAGTTCTCAATGCACTTCAGAAATGTCCTAGACTGTTTCTGCCCTGTATGTGTTGTCTTTCCAGGAAATATCAGAGTGATTGAAGTCCCGCATGTAAACCGGAGCCTGTGAATGTGCAGCTTTTTCCAGCTGTTTGAGGAAGGCCTCTTCTTCTTCCTGATCAGGACATCTGTAGCAGATACCCACCCACAACAGTACCCATGTTAGTCTGCCTGCTAATCTTAAATGGTATGCTTTGACTGGCTCCATCCCTCCCACTGCTTTCTCACTTGAAGTGTAATATACCTTCTTTTTCTTCACAGCGTGTGCTTCCTAAAAAGCCTGTAACCATCCATTACAGCACTCCAGTCACATGAGCTGTCCCACCATATCTCTGCAATCCCAAGGAAATCACAACCCTGTAACTGCACACAGATTTCCCACTGTTTGTTAGCTGTTTGTTCCCCATGCTATATGCATTAGTCTAGGGGCACTTCAGAGAGGCACCCGAGTGTGCTGATTCCCCAAAACAGGCTTGACAGCTTTCCCTGTTACATTTGTATTAATTTCTGTCAGGAAAGGATACTTTGCTTTCTTTAAAGAAGCATAGATTTCTCAGCACAACTCTATCTTTTGGGCTCCAGCTTTACGTAATACCTTATGTCTTCTTTTTTCATGTCCCATATAAGTTATATGAAGGTAAACTTTACTTAGGCAATAATATATTCATATTTTTGAAGCTGGGAAAGGTTCGGAAGCAGGAGTTGAACAATGCTATTAGACAGCATTGATTTCAAGTATATATGTGAATTTAACCCCTCATTTTTGTAGAGATGAAGCATTTGACCATGGTTCTTCTAAACAATAATACATTAAGATTTTCTGACTCTCACATCTAGTGCTTGTTTGCAGTTTCCTACCTTTCAGCATTATAAATTTTTGAACTAATAAAAAATTATGTGAAGTGTGAGTAATTCTGACCTACTTGAGTAGTGATGGAAGACTGTGTTTAAGATTACTTATCAAGTTTTTCAATTAAATATGAAAGAAAAGAAAATATGGATAACCTTTACAAACTTGTAAGCCTCTATTTTTTTTCCCTTTCTGTTTTCTGTTTTCCTCTGATTTCAGCTGCAAGTCAAAGATGAAATTCAAGTTATTAAAAAGAGTGTAAAATCTCACTTCTTCTCATGTCTATCCAGAAACACAAATTTATAGACTTGAAAATTAGGGAATTTGGAATTGGATTACATCTACTTTTTTTACACTTGAAGTATTTATAGATTTCAGAGGCTAAATTTGTCAACAGTAGAATTATTACTCAGATGATCAAAACGCTGATATCCTCTCTGTAATTAGTACAGCATTTTTGAGAAAGCTTGTGTGACTTCAGAATATGACTGTACACATGGACTAATGAATTTTGATTTAGTGTATTCTTTGTTTGCATTCTTCTGTTTAAGAAAATTAAATGTCAATATCCAGTAATGCTTCAGCAGTTATGTATAGAATTAAAAATAATTAGAGTACTTCCCATGTAGGTTATGACTACCAGTCCCCTAACAGCATCAAGTAGTAGATATGTAAACTGATGAATTTGTTGATGTATTTGCTTTTTTAGGAATGACTAGTTGTTTTATATTTTGAATTCTGGAAAGCTTTTTGTACTGGGAGCCTTACAGAAGACATTGTACTGGAGGAGTAAGTGATCTTGAACAGGCCATATGTGCTCTGTTTGACCTCATACTTTGGACTTGAGAAACCTGTGAGCTATTAGTAAAACCTGTATATTACAAGATCTTTGGGAAAGGTAAACTGTGTGGATCAAGGGGTGGAAATTAATGATCCTAACCAGAAGACCATTGCATGATGAGGAGTCAGTGATCCACGTCACAGTTAACCTCTCTCCATGGAGGGGACGTGTGGGATCCACGGCATAAGAAAATCCATCTGATGGCTGTAGGAATGCAGGGTTACTGATATCTGAAGTAACCAAAGATTTACTCATTACCTATATTCCTCTTTTTTTTTTCTTTTATTAAATGGCTATTTTACTAAGTCATCTGTAAGTCATCTGTATTTTACTAAGTCATCTGTTTGCCCAGAGAGGTGGTGGATGCCCCATCCCTGGAAACATTCAAGACCAGGTTGGATGGGGCTCTGAGCAACATGGTCTAGGTAGTGGTGTCCCGGCTCACTGCAGGGGGGTTGGACTAGATGACCACTAGCGGTCCCTTCCAACCCAAAACATTCTATGATTCTATGATTCTATGATTGTTGGGCTTTCTTACTGAGAATCACTCTCTCCCTCCCTCTGCCCCCTCCCTCCTCCCTCACTTCTGTAAAACACCTTTTTGACTTTTTTCCGAAAGATGAAAAAATGCCAAAGTGACACTTAAAATGGTATGATGTAAAATTAATTTTCCTCTAAGTGTAAATGATTAAAAATATTGGTGCGGAACTTGAAAAAGAAGAAAATTACTAAGTCATGAGAATTTATGGTGTGACATTTGATATACTGAAGGAAATGACTGTATTTTCAGATAATTCATTACACTTTTGAATGTGCTGGAGTTTCTTAGTGGGCTGAATGAACCAAATCCTGAACAGGTAAAATAATAGTAGTATACTGTATTCTGCAGTTTCTGAGCATAATTAGGTACTTTGAGTGTATAGAATAAAATTTTTATTTCTTCAGTAATTATTCCCATTGTGCTGGTGAAATGAGATATGGTATATAATCCTAAACAGAGTGTTAATACAAAACCCATTCATAACTTAATTAACTCTTCCCCATCCTCATTCTTGATGTAAATGGAGTGTTAAAAAATGCTTTGTGAAATCCCCAGCATTGCTCTGCCTGTACAGTAATTAATGAGGCCTCAGGAGTTCTGAATTCAAGGACTGGTAGTTTGGAGAAGTCCTGACTTCCAAGTCTTATGTTTAATCTTTGTAGCTCAGTGAACACTTAATTATTGTTTCATTCTCTTGCATGTGAGAAAACACATTGATTTTATATGTAAGTGAATATGTATATAAAACTCTAGAGCTACCTGCTTTCTTTTTGGTGCTTCAGCAGCTTCACCAAGGCAATAAAACTTCTCCCTCTTTTCCAAGCTTGCTGTTTGTGAATATTTCCATGGTTTTCCAGTGTATGGCTATTTCATGTAGTTTAATTTCAGTAACAGAAATCTGATTTTATTTCCTGAGGGTGAGTTGGAAGACTTCTTTGATTTCTAAAGGTGATGCAGTTTTAGAGTTCTGCTGTAAGAATAGGGATCATCAAGGGTAGGCTTTTTATTCTAATTCATCCTTTATATCTACTTTATGTGTGCATTTTCTCCTGCTGTTTTTACACATTTCCAAAGAGAAAACAACAAGGAAGTATATAGACAGGAATATACAAGAGTATAACAAAAGCAAAGTCAATATCATTGGTTATAAATGCATTTTTTTTTTTTTAAGTCCTGCATAAAAAGAATAGTATCTGCAAATTCATGTCACGCAGCATTGCATTTTTTCTCTAGTAATTTTAGTAGCATAAAATAAAGACCTTAAAATGAGGCATTTTCTATAAAGTGGCATTTTTTACTAGATTGGTTGCATTTTCCACTTTGTATGTGAAAGTACATCTTAAGAAACAGCTAACTGCTAGTCACAAATGATAGACTTGTGAAGTTAATGTTGTTACAGCAATTAAGTACTTTTATCTGGACTAGAACATGGTAAGAAAATCATTAAACAGATTTGTTATGCATGGAGAACATAAAAACTATTTGTATATGATTCCAAGAGGGCAAACATTAATTGGAAGCAGAGTATAGCCTTGGGGTATTGTAAGAAGTCTCTGATTTTAAGCAGATGATGTGCTTTCTTACTTTTACTGTTGCTTTTCCTTTAAAAAAGAATCAAAATATAAAGCTTTTAAAGACTAGTGACTCCTTTTCTTTTCATGATGCTACATCTAGTGATTCAGCAGCAGCATTGCTACATTTTTCAAACACGATGTTAATGTTTAAAGTGGACTAATAATTTCCATGTTTGGGGGTTTTAGATAAAAGTATACTCTCTGTTATTCGGTACTGTTCATCAATAGTGGAAGTTTACATTGTAGACATATATGTATATATATTTATGCTGAGCACTTATAGAAAGTGACTATGACCAAAATTTCATCTTCATGTAAAGACACTATTTTTCTAAAGCACAGTAGTGATTGTCAAGGAGTCTTTTATTTAGATTTGACTATTCCCTCTCTTTTCTACAGTGTGTGCATATATACACAAACTGCATCACAGTAAGTAAATCTGAAATCGAAAAGCCTGTCCAGAACAGAACTGACGTATGTGAAAATAGCACTTTACAGAATCATTCCTCTGCTTTTTTTTTTTTTTTTTTTAAAAAAAGAGCGTTTTACGATAGGAGAGTGCTGTGGCAAGTAGTCTTTAGACATGACAGCTCTGGAAGGAGAGTTCCTTAACAATGGAGAAAACCCATTTACAGCTCAAAACTGATCCAACATATTTATACAAGCCAAAGGTGGATTGCCCATGAGATCAGAAAACAAGCATACAGATGAAGATACCTGAATGTGAACAGGGAAGATATTTTTCACATTATGAGAACATTCTGTTGGCTTTCTAATACTTAAAACTTACCCCTGATATAGCTCTAATCTTTTATAAAGATTAATACTTTGTTCTGCTCAGATTTGATGACTGAGAACACCCTGGTGTGTGTTTTATATTTGCATTTCAGGACCATCGGAAATGTGTACCAAATGCAGATTCTGGATCTGTTTCTCCCCTGGGGCAGATGCCAGCGCATGGAGAAATGCTGCAGGTTGTCTCTCTGCGTGGGAGCAGCCCCTGTGGGAGTTTGAGCTGGTGGTGCCCCAGCATTGTCTGAGGTCTGTGGGACTTGCAGCAAAACTCCACTGCAGTGCAATTAAAGGCGGCATTTTCACAAATGGGTCCACTAATCACAGGGATATTGGGTTGGTAAGACACATACCATTATCCAGCAGCATGTATTTCACAGAGAATGCGCCTAGTTGAGCAGAAAATGGACATTGCTGGTGTAAGAGTTGTTGGTTTTGACCCTTAAAGAGGAGGTCCTTATAAATAAAAGCAGGCCTAGTTATTACCTAGTCTGGCCCTAAGGGCTCTAAACAAGAAAATGTCTCTGCAGCTTGGCATCTAGACAGGCATACAAGCAGCCAGCAAACATTTTGCAGCCCTGCTGTTTTGTTGTCCTAGGCAACCGGCTGTTCCTGGGCAGTATCAACAGTCCTGCCCACTACACAGCTAAATAACCTGCAAGATGGCATAGTCTCTCCTTTTACCTCTATGCTTATATTGTTTGGAATAGGATTAAGTAGTACACGTCTTCACAAATAATTATTAATTTTATTAATTGTTGCTTTGTGCTCATTTGGGATAAATACTTCATATAATAGGATGGGGATTATTTTTGTGATATCAGTGAGAACAGTGTAACTTAGGTGAGATAAAAATAACTTGTTGGATACAAAATACAAAAAGTTTCATTTTGAAATGACAATTCAGTCACTCTATACTTCAACATCCTTCTTCCCCCTTTGAATCATGTCTGAATGCTGAACCCTGAGTTAGTACAAAGATGATGTGGTAGAATCAGTATAGAAAAAATAATGACAAGTATCGTCAGCTGCTTTATCATGGGTCTGCAGAACACTGAGGAAGTAACACCACTGACAAATGGTTGATGGTGGGATGATTTAAATTCATGACTTCTGGTTTTAGCATGTTCCAAATATGGTTAACCAGTAGGGTACCGGTTCAAGTGTGCTCATTTCCCTGAGTGATCAAATGATGACTCTCCCCAGGCAGACTATGCTCAGAGGGGATTGTGATTGAGAAATTTCACTATGCAGAGATTTTATTGTAAAGAAGGGACAATTCTAAGTTGAATGATTTTAATTTGAAAACTTTATCCCGGAATTATGCTGATGAAATAATTTTCAGTTTAAAAAAAGTAACTTTGGGGCTTTTGGTCAGCCAGTGCAATTTCTGGAGCAGCAATAGGCACTCTTCATGAAAACTGTTTTGTTTTGTTAAAAATCCCATTTTCTGTCTGAAAGAAAGACACACAAATACCTGCAATATACTCAAGTCTAAAGAAAGGCAGATGATGAGGAAGGAAATATCAGCATAATGATTTTGTTCTAATGAATGCAAAGAACTTTTAAAGTGTTTATTATTATTATTATTGTTATTATTATTATTCTATGTCTACTGTTTGTGGCTCTTGTTCGCAGTGCAAAGTCTAAGATTCAATTGTAAATCCTGTGGGTCATCCACTGAAACGTTATTCATATGTAAAATGTCTAGCCTTATTCAGGTCTTGTATGTACAGTAATTGCAGCAGAATTCAACCTTGACTTGTTGGAATATAATTTTCTTTGATTGTAATAAGACTTGTGGCTATATCTGTAGTTCCAAGTTCAGCCTGATGTCCATAGAAAAAGCTTATAATCACTTTCCCTGCATCTACAGAACAATGTCTTTAAACATAATTTTATTTCAGCATCTGACAAAGGCAAACAGCAGAACATTATAAGTAGCTGCATTCTACTTTCCAGAAACAGATTTTGATTTCTTATAATACTCAGCACATTAGTGAGTGAACAGGCAGGGGATGGGCAAGAGGCTGGGAATGGAAACAGCTGGGACAGCAGAAAACCCAACCTACCAAAGGAATATCCTATACCATATGATGTCATGCTTAGCATAGAAAGCTGGAGGGGACGAAGGAGGAAGGGGGTGCATTTGGAGTTATGGCATTTGTCTTCCCAAGTAATAGTTATGCGTAATGGAACCCTGCATTCCTTGAAATGACTAACCATCTGATGGCTGATGGGAAGTAGCGAATGAAATCCTTATTTGCTTTGATTGCGTCCGCAGCCTTTGCTTTACCTATTAAACTGTCTTTATCTCAACCCACAAGTTTTCTCATTTTCACCTTCCTGATTCTCTCCCTCATCCCAATGGGGAGGAGTAAACAAGTGGCTGGGTGGGACTCAACTGGTGTCTGTTGTTAAACCATGACACAGGTAACTGAGTTTAGAATACAATGTACTTGACTTGCTTTTTCCACATTTAGTTATTCATTCCAATTTTATGGAACTTGATTTTTTAACATGTCAGGGAAACCAGATATGATAGAATCCATAAACACATTCACATATTTTCTCACAGGAAGCATGAATATATTTAATGGAACAGCTTGCAGTCCAATCAGCAAGAAAAAGTGGTGTCGGTCTTGGTACATAAATAATAAACATCCTATTTAAGAAGCTTGAAAGCTATGACCAGAAATAGTTACATGTTTTGACAAAAGGCACAAAATACACTGCTTGTTGAAGGAAAATAATAACATTTAGCTTCTGTGTTGTTTTTCAAGGGTATACCAGATCTTAAAACCTTCCACATCTCACCTCACAACTCCTGAAACGTCCCAGTATTTGCTGAGTATAATTTGCCAGTGTTCTGTTTTGTTTATTGTGAAAGCTAACTATGTGCATCAAAGCAATGTGCACCAGTAAATTCAGCAGAGGAAGAATTTAACCAAGGTACAAGGTCAATATGGGCCTTAGGACAAAGTACTAATGCTGATAATAATGCCATCTATAAATGGCTTACTTAATCATTCAGTGATATATAGCTTCCTTTATTGGAAAACACAGAAGTTGCTTAATAGTGCATTGCATCAAAACACAATGGTTCAGAGCACAGAGTTGGACTAATGCTGGAATATAAATGTAGCAGATGTGTTTTATTGGAGTCTACCCTGGCAGGTTTATTGGTGTACAAAGATGAAGGCAGAAATTTGGTCAGAGAATAGAGTTTTAATCCTTCTGGAGTATTATAAATTTGCAGAAGAAAAGCTGGTGTTAACTGGGATAGGAACAAAGAATACCGTATTATTTCCTTTCAAAGTTCAATTTATGTGGAGACATAATAAGACATCTCATCTCATAACTGATGGATTTACTTATTTTGAAAAATGCTTGCCACGTAAAAATGGTGCTGGTTACATCATAGAGTATAAAAGTGCATGAGGTAACCATGTCAATTAATAACATGAAACTAATTAGATGTACAGAATGTTTTGCTTCAAAACTAGAATGAAGTAGAGCTCAGGTAATCAAGATACCAAAGGCTCTCTACCATAAGTGTTTTATTCGATCTCTAATTATCAAAATGGATACATTTGAACAGACAGCAAAAATGTAAAAAAATATAGTGAACAAGCTGGTTGCAATTATAGAAGCAGTGGCAGCAACACTGTGTTTTTTAAAACTGGAAAGAACATCTAACTCGAGTTTATAGAATCATAGAATCCCTTGGTTGGAAAGGACTTCTAAGATCATTGAGTCCAACCGTGCCTGACCACAACTAAACCATGTCCCTGAGCGCCTCACCGCCTTTTAAATACCTCCAGTGATGGTGACTCAACCATCTCCCAGAACAGCCTGTTTCAGTGCCTGACAACCCTTTCAGTAAAAAAATGTTTCCTGATATTCAATCTAAACCTCCCCTGGTGTAACTTGAGGCCATTTCCTCTTGTCCTATCACCTGTTACTTGGGAGAAGAGACCCACACCCACCTTGCTACAGCCTCCTCTCAGGTCTCCCCTCAGCCTCCTTTCCCCCAGGCTGAACACCCCCAGCTCCCTCAGCCGGTCCTCACAGGACTGGTGCTCCAGACCCTTCACCAGCTCTGTTGCCCTTCTTTGGACCCATTTCCAGCATCTCAATGTCTTTCTTTGGGCACTGTGGTGCCCAAAACTGAACACAGAACTTGTTATATTATGTTTCCTTTTTCCTTCCTTGTTGTAAGAATTACTACAGAAAGTGGTAGCCTATGGTAATGGGTAAGAGACATGAGACTGTCAAGTATGGAAACCTTCAAATGAAAATATGAAGTTATTTTGGGGAACTTCTGTGATAGTCTTGTGTTTAGATACAGCACTTAAGCCATTAGCAAGAGAGCTGACAAAGAACTCCTAACAAGTCCTATATTCAGCATTAAAGGAACACTCTGCACCCGTAATTATCACTTCACAAATTTAATGCACTTTTAATAATACTTTGATTACATTTGATACTGATGGTCAAGAATTTGGTCAGTATTCTGCAGCTTACCTGAGACAACATCTAAGGGGGTTAATTGTAATTATACATGTAAACTAACTAAAAATGGAAGGATTAATGTTTTAATATATTTAACTAACGTAATTTAAAGTAAGTGAGTATGAACATTTGGAGAAGAGATGAATGAAACATAATAAGGGAAAAGTAAGACTTCTCGTGCCTTCTTAGTTTAAGAATAAAGATACATTCAAGGATTTTTGAAGGGAATTACACTTACGTCTGATAAAAGGATTTTTATAAAGCTGCACTATTCAGTTGCAAAACTTACTGCTCCTAAATATTCTGAAAGTCAAGACCCTGGCATAGTTTAAAAGGAATATAAGTGAAACAAGGGTATAAGTAATCCACACATTGTTGTATTAAAAGAGCTAAATGCAGAAAATTAAAAGAAAGGTGTGTGATTTCATGATAGAAACAAATAATTTTCTTTCTGTGTCTTAGGAAGAAACTTCATCAATTGGCTTGTCAGATCTGAGTACCCTTCTCTGAAGAAAATATTCTCTGGAGATACTGAATTGAAAAAGATATTCCACCATGGTCTTTACTTTTCCCTTACGCTCTTAGTCCTTAAAAATAACTTCAAAATAAAGGGCAAGATATTTTGCCCTCATTATTTATATTTTTATATCAACTCCCCAAGCTTGATATATAAAGTGTTTCAGAGATGGAAGACAAAGCACTTTTTTCTGTTATGGATTTCATGCTTGTATTAGCAGTGAAAGTAATCAATTCAGTTTGTACCCAGAAAGTGGACTGGAAGATGAGCTTTGTTTTGAAATCTTAATTTATCAAATGTGAACTTGATGGATCACAAATGAGATCATTTCATTATTTCTGTACTCTATAAAGTAAACTATGTGAAATAAATCAAGGGCAGGACTTTAAAATCTACCATAAAATTGGGATGTAAATCAGGGTATTGAGAAATCCTGACAGACACTTTAGAAACCCTGATTAGACACTTTAGAAGGCAGCTTACTGCTGTGTATTAATTGAACAGTTATTCCAAAATACATTGTCAATGACATAAATATATATACAACATTACTCTTAGTTTAAACATGAAAGGAACGTAGTTATAAGGGGAGGCAAAGCTGAGCCCTGATGTGATGAAATTTGGCCTCTTTCTTTCAAATTTTTTTTTTGCATGTACTGCTTGGATATGCAAAATTAGACTTTGCCAGTATCAATCATATTTAAATGCACATAGGTTTACTATTGTGCTTTCTATCTGTGCAAAATGCCTTAGAGCTTATTTCTTTCTGTTCTAAATTTACAAATACAAATTAAACTAAGTCATTGTTATTAAAAAAAAAAAAAAATTACATATTTCCAAGTCAAAACCTTTTATTCTGAGTTTCAGTCCAGTGTGATTTTTACAGTAATTTTTACTTATGAAGTATTGAAAATAGAATTTTAGATGGAAAGGCTCACAGCCCCTTCACTGCAGTAGTGTGAGCAGCAAAGCCATAACCTAGTGCTTATACTACTTTCATACATTTTGCAGTGGTTTGTTTAGTATTGTGATATATTTAAAACCTATTTCTTCTCAAACTGGTTTTAAACACTGCAATATCATATTTTTACCAAGTGAGTGCAAAAACCCTACTTATTTTATATATTTCTTTTGCTGATATCCATAAATCAGATATGCTCCAAGCAAGAGCAGTATTGGATTGAATTTGATTCAACCTTTGAAGACCCAATTCACTCTAGTCTAATGCCAAATCACGTTTGCAGGAGTTAGTCATGAAGAAAATAGAGAAAAAGGAAAGTCAACCTGCAAAAGATCACCTCAGCTACAGAGCCTAGGTGGAACATTATCATCCAGTGCAATTCACAAAGATTGCATACGAGATGGATGGTGCATTCTTAATGTAAAGTTTAAGCAGTGTTTAGAAATGAAGCTATTATATGTTTTGTACCTTAGTGAGAAAAAAACCTCTCTTATATCTGAAACAATTTTAGAAATGCAAATATAGCAATTGTGTGCTACAGTGACCAGGGTCACAAAGTCATTTATTCCTTCTGGGAACATGGTCTGATAAACTACGTGCAAGGCCTCCTGCCCATATTCTGGTGCACTCTGTTGTGTGCTGCATTTGTCATAAGGAATTATCTCTGAAACTGTGATAAACAAATTGATACTAATCTAGGTTTAAATTTTCTTCATGTGAATATACGCACAAGACAGATGATGATTATCATACCTTAAAACTAGACAAAAAAAACATAAAAGTGTGTGGTCATTTCTGCAATCAGGTCTGTTCTTGCATGAAAAGTTTTCCTGAAGCTTTCTGTAGATAGTGGGTTCTGTCCATCTGAATATTGTTTTGAGGCTGACATTCATCATGGAAATTATCTAGCTGCAAATGAGATCTCTGAAGCCACATTTCTTATTTAATCCCTCTTCTTTCTCTGCCCTTTCCCATCATAGTTTGTTACTCTTGCAGGGTTCATTCAGCCTTAAAGTATTGTGTAAATCCTGGGGCAGGACTTTATTTTTCAGAAACGGACAGAAAGAAATGGCCAAGTAGAGATGGAACTTCAGTGTGTTAAAAGCTTACAGAGTTGTTGCCAGTCACACAAGGTTCTTATTTTTTTATTCAGGACACTCTTACATCCTTCTCCATAGTTCTTGTAATTCTTTACAACATAAAAAAGTCTGTGACATTTTGATGCTTGTAACTGGTTGTTTCTAAGAGATGGAGCATGCAAGTTCCATGGTTGTGGCCAGCAGAACTAGTTCCCTCCTCCTCAGTTTTGGGGACTGATTTAAATGTAATCTAGCCCTCTTTTTTATTCTTCCACTCCAGGGAGAAGAAGGTGCCTTGTTGACATACATGTCCTTATTCTTACATGCAGTCAAGGTCAAACAAGAGCTCTCCCAACAGGTGGCTACAAGTAAGAAGCGAATGCCTCATCCCTTGTTTTAGGTGAGCCAAAGTTTCTGCTTTAGTAAAGCTCATCAGCACGTGCTGAAGTCATAACTCTCCAAGGAAGCAAGAATATTAAACACTGATCTCTCCCTGAAAAGAAATATTTTCTTCAGCTTGAGTAAATCATAATATTTCAATAGTTATCCTGTCTCAGTAACTTGGCTTACATGGTATGTACAATGTTATTAACATTTGCTAAACTGTTATTAAAAAAGGCCTGGAAAATTCTTTTGGTGTTTTACTAAACTGTTGATTTAGGGGAAAGAAAAAATCTAAACAACAAAAGGTTATTTAACTGGTAAAGAAAAATCTGACATAGATGTTATGGAGAAAAAGAGTAAACGCACAAAACTAGTGTGGTAAATACATATTTTGCAACACTGCAGCCCTAAAACTAGTTTGTTTTATAGAAATAAAAGTTACAGAGTGAGACTTTATATAAAACTTTGCCTTTTAATGGGTAGAAAGAATGAGTAGAAAGACTGGTGATGTCCCTGTTAAAAAAGGAAGAATATTGCTTTTCTAAATGCTAGATGAATAAGCTGACTGATGACAATTATCTTAGAAAGTGGTAGAAGAACTAGTAGTGATACAAGATAGTATTATTAATTAAAATATAGTCCCAAGTAAGGGTCGTCTTTTGATGGACATGCAAACAAACGTGCAATTTTAATGAAATTTTACAAGGAGTGGAAGAAGACGAAACAGAAAAAAACCACAGTAGAAAACAGTGGCTTCCTACCACATGCCAAAGGTGTGCATCCTGTTAGCTATGCAATCGCTATGTCACCTAACTCCCCTCCTGTTGTTTTCTATTCAGCCTGAAACAGTGTTGTGAACCCCATTCTCCCTCCGTGATTCATGGACAGTATTAGTGTCCCACACATGGAAGGTGTCATGCTGACAGCAGTGGTCCTCATTCCTTTGCAAAACAATATGGAGCCCACTGGTATTTTAGGAGTATATGACTTAAACTGAAGTGAGTGTGGACTTATGGGCAATCACCCCATTGTTACATAACCAGTTTTATTCCCATGAAGACAACTCCCAAACTGAACAAATGACGTAGATGTGCTCACCGTGCTCTGGAAATTTCAAATGCTAAGATGGGTAAAAACAAGCAAGGTGTAAAAAGAATGGAAACAACCCTCTTTCTGTGACAGGACATACAGAGTTAGAGAGAAGGTCCTCACATGGAGACAACTACTTAGAGGTCTAGAAGATCAGGGTGCTGCTAGTGACCAGCCAGCCAGTTGAACCCTTTGTGCCAGATGTTTGCTGGCAGGGCTCTGTTTAGCTTCACTGAGCTGAGCCACCTTGTACCAAATGAGAGTTAAGTACAGTGTAAAGACATCTGGTAATTCAGGATAAATAAGAAAGCAGAAATAGTGGCTGCATTTTCTGTTTTCCAGTCACGTGGTAAGTAGGATTTACACCATAAACCCTCACATGTGACCAACTTTTTGTCAAGCAACTGTATTTCCCATTGAACTACCAAGAGCTTTTGCTCTGCACGGGGCATTTGATTATGGTTTTCAGCAATGATAAGCAACACAATATATCAATCAGATATCCACTTTACATTACTAAAGGTAAAGAAAACAACTAGAGTTAGAGCCATGTGAGTTCTCTAATTAACAAAGAATCTCAAAACAATGAAGGCAATTCAATTGTGTCATATTGTTTGCTCTTGTACTCTCATTCATTATCTTCAGGGTATGATCTCAGTGACCTTTGGAGTTTTGCAAAGCTCCCCAGTAATTTCAACATATTCATTTTAAGAAGGATCTGTCTTTCACCTTGGCAGCATCTAGCTGTAAAGACGTTCTCCTTTTCTTACCTAAATCTGGTTGTAATACTTACCACTTGAGCTGGGAAAGAAGGGCATTGATAGCATGCATCATACACAGATGTGTGCAGGGGCTCCTAAGTTAAATATGTTCAGACCTCTCCAAGAACTTCTGAAGAACTTTGCAAAGTATGATGAAATCTCCAAAACAGATCAAGCCTTTTTACAGTCGCATCCTGTGATGATTTATTAAACACATTTTAGGAGTCCATTCACCTGGTGTTTTGAAGCTTATTGTAATTTCACTCATTTGAGAGATTAAAAGGAAGAATAGGGTCCTCATTCACTGAAGAACTTCCCAAATGATTATTTTCAAAGAAAATTGGAATTGACAGTGTACTGATACCTATGACAAATATTTATTTTACAATTAACTTGTAGGAAACATATCTCTGGGAGGCTCCAACTGAGAATGGCATAGAATTGGAGAGAGACATGAAATGGAATAGGAAAATACTCCCAGGTGCCTGAATGACCTACCAGGCTTTTCGAAGTGACAAAGAAAAGACATTTAAAAGTATGAAAAAACCCCTGTGCTTAATATATTATTCTCTTATCTCCCAGAAGAGGTCCTCATTACCCAAATCAAAACTGGGACAGTACCCTGCAAATAGGATTTATAACATCAGCACTAGACAGAATATGCTAACAGTTGTAAAACAGACTTCTTTATTTAGAGAAAAAGAAGAATTTCTTCCTGAAGTAGAGTGTTACTCATTGTCTGCCCTATCCATTAATTCCATTGACATATGAATTTCATTATACAATTGATGGTTTAACAGCTATACCTTGTTCTGCAAAACAGAGCTGTTTACCAAGGTGTTAAGCATTTATTAGAGGTGAAATTTTCTCTTTGCTGGGAGTCAATATAAAGTGTGTGCATTGCTTATAGTAGCTAATTTCTGCTTAGGGCAAGTTTTATTTTTATTAATCTAAAGTTCAAATAGAAATTTTAAGGCAGTGTTTGATAATGACTCAAGATGTAAGGTGGAATAGAAGGAAAGATTTTTTTTCTGGTTAATTTGAATTTATGCATTGACTTACTGATTTGATACGATATCAGCTTGTTTGAAATGCATCTTTTACATTTTAGAAGGGTGAGAAATGCTATGGACAAGGCCATACTTTTCCTTTTTCCTGACCTGTTTTTTTATGTTTTCTTTCTTTCAGTGGCTTTAGAAAAAGCTCGGTGGCAGGTAGGCCAGTAGATCTGAAGCACCGAGGGCTGCAAGGCTCTTTGGACAGCATAGGGCAGCTTTTTTTTAAGGCAAACAATGCTTTGTCCAGAAGAGAAATTCTGAGTGTCATTCAGCCCTATCCAGTAAGTCAATTTGAAACTATTCTCATTTGAATTAAGAAGTTTGCCATGTGTTTTCAGTATAAATAAACATGTCAGTGTGAGTACTTAGAAACAATTTTTCTCATTGGAATCCTCAGAGTTGCTATTTGTAGCAATTAATAGCTGGTGCGAAAGCTTACAAGATATATTAATGGCCAGGAGCGGGCCATGTTTTGTTAACAAGGAACACCTTATTAACAAAACAAATTGTCTAACACTCAGAGGTTTCATTATTTGTAAAGGACACCTCCTTTTTCCTCTGCCTTTTTTCATATTTCATGAAAGGTATACATTGATATAGGAAAGGATAAACAGTAGGGGTCCACTTTTACAAAAGAGTCCTATGGTGGTTTTTATCAACCTGAAATTCCCTGAATGTCTTTGGCAAATATTTATACCATTCTTAAACACTATTTCTGTTTATGACGGGAGACTGCTGCATTTGCAGAAGTAACTACTTTGTAGTTTTCTTCCTCTCATGGTTCTCCCTCAGCAACAACACAAGACTCGGCTTCCAGCATCCTTTGAATGGATTGATATCATGACTGTAGTGGTGACAGATGAAGTAATTCACAGCATCTGCTGGTAGGTACTTCAGCGTTAATCCACAGAACAGGAACGCAGACAGGATGAAACCATTACAGCCCCTGGGTGTGAGTTCTGCAACCTGCCCATCCTCAGCCTGCGTCTGAGCCAATGGCCAAGTGGAGATTTCACAGGGAACACAAATACTTCTCATGTACTATTTTTCATTCCCCCAAAATTACAGCAAATATAAGTGAAGTTCTGTTGAACTCAATGTAACAATTGAGTAGAAAAATACGAGTGTGTGTTAGCACTGGCAAGACAAGAATCAAATGTATTTTAGCAACAACAATCACCTCATAAATAAAAATGCTGAGAAGTGTTCTGCAAAGCCTAAAAGCTCAGGCTGATCCTTCACCACAACAGCTAATTTTGTAATAGCAGCTATGTGGTATCTCCAAGATTATTGCTATAAAGCTAAGCTTTCTGCTTACTTTTTTCCTCAGCTCTTTTGAAAGCAATAAAACTGGATCTCATTATGTGAGTTTGTACTTTGGTTACAATTTATGAGTAATCTTGTATAAATAGTTTGAAAAAATGTTTCACTTTCAAAAGTAATGTTTGTTGTCTTAATTCTCATTACTTTCGGGGAAAACTAATTTCTGCGGTCAACTTTTCCATGAAGATTCTTTTTTTCATGAATGCTCAAAAAAATGAAAAAATGAAAAAGGAAAAAAATACAGAACTCTCGTTAACATAATCCCCCTGCCGTTTTGTTTTGTTTTGTCCCTACAAAGTGTTAAGGAATGAAGAGAAAGTCCTTTTCAAGGCACTTGGCAGTTCTTCAAAATTCCTGATGATGGAAGGCTTATAAATAAATTGATAAATATCTTTATACAGTGTTTTGATGAGTAATCTACAAGCTACAGATTTAAAATGAGGAAACTAAGAAACTGTTCTCCTCTGTGGCCTGGCTAGTTTGCAGAAGATGTTGTCTGTATTGGAATATCTTTAGGAGTATCTAAGTTCTGATAAGTTTAATTTACATGTACATCAGGAGTTTGATAAAACATCCAAAGCTGCAAGGTCTATCACACATTCATCTTTGTTAAATATACCCTGAGTCATATTTCTGAGAAATGGTGGAAGGATTTGAATGTGATAATGTAAGATTTACTCACTATGGGGAGAAAGTCACCTTGCACTACAGACAGTTGACCACACTGGATAGAGAAAACCAAACATTTTCAGAGGAGATTAATATGCCTTTTATTATTTATTTATTTATATCTTGGAAAATAAGAATATTTTCAGATCTTGCTATAGGGTGAAGAATGTCAAATGAACAGTTCAAATACCCGTATACAGTATGCACACCACTCTACTGTAGCTGAGTTGGAGTATACTCACAAGCCTTGCACATGTGTGGTAGAGATATGAATTATTGGTTTTCAGGAAGGAAATTCAGCCATGGAATTTTTACTAGCTTCATTTTAAACATTAATGTTTATTTCATACCCCACAGCACATCTACTTATACCTCTGAGATTACTAGATCCTACCTGTGCATATGTCCACAGGAATCAACTTTCACAGAAATGATGGTGGAACCTGAACTGAGAGTGCAATGAACTGTGGGTTTGAGCAGTTTCCTTTCTTTTAAGAATTCTACAGCAGTATTGGAACCTTTCCTTTACTAATACTAATGAAACCTGACACACACATCTTCTCAAAGGTTTATGTAGACTCCTATTATGTAGTTCATTGAGTAATAATGCATTAATGAATATTTTCAAGAGCCAGGCCGATGATTTACTTATATTCTCAACTGATATGTCTTTTCTCACTAACAATTCAATCTCATTTCCTACTTATGCAGTGGCAAGAATGTGTTTACAAATAGTAGGTGCTTATTATTTATCCTACTTAGGGTAAGTGCAGAGGTCATTCTTCCTTTTTAATATTTTCAAAAGTCTAACTACTTAAACCAATATCCTCTTGCAAAGAGAATAATTCTACTTATTAATATATTTTGCATATGAAAATAGCTGATCTCATTAATTTTGAAAGTGTTTTAATATCTTCAGATACTCTCTTGGTTTTGCATTCAAATACTGAAAAGCTGGAAGTAAGAAGCTGCAGTACTAAGACCCATAGTGTTTGTTCTTGTTCTTGACTGCATAGTTTTCTACTCATTTTATTCCTGTGCTTCACTGAGAAACTAATTTCTTGAAGTCTTCACAGCATCTGGCACAGGGCCCTCAATGCAGCCTTGCTTGATTCATGCTCTTGCACATGTCAGCAGCCCAGGGCTCAGCTGCAGCTCCAGTGGGACAGTGGCTTCCTGCTTTTCACCTGTTCTCACTGTAGGTAAGCGTAAACACTAGGCCCTCTCTGAATGCTCTAATGCAATTTTGCCTCCTCCAGTGTTACTAGTTAATAGTTTTGTGTGAAAGTCACGCTTTGTTTCCTTTTTGTTAGGATGGAGCCAGCTATAATGTGGGGAAAACACTGAGCTCCGTGGGCAGCACCTCTGCTCAGACAAATTCTCCTTTGCTGCAGAGCAGAGCTGGTGAGCTGGATATAATGTTTGGACCCAAAACATGTATATGGCATAAAGTGTAAAATTTGTTCACAAACACTTTTGAAAAGGGGTTTTGGAAGTGTTTTTATTGTTGCTGTTAATTGATCTGTTTTCATCCCTGGCTAGTTTTATTGATGGAAAAAAAGGAGATTTTTCAAAAAAAAAATGAGCTTTTCTCCACAGGCTTCAAAAAGGATCTAAAAGTGGAACTGTGTGAGCGTTGAATTATTTTTTAGTTCTGTTAACAAAACCAATAATCAATTGCAATACAAATAGAGGAACTGAGTCAAATTTAGAATTTTATCATTGTTAAAATGAAAATAATTAAATATTCTTGAAGTTTTTGTCCAATTTATATGCAATTCAGCTAAATTGATAAAATGCTTAGTGATGAATGTTGAAGTTCTTAAGCAAAAAATATTCCATTAATTCCTCTGAGAGAGGACATCCTGACCTTCGCTTTCACCTTAAGCATCAGATGGTTGGGTATTCTAGTGCTGTACTGTTAATCTTTTTCATTGAAGTATTTAAACACATAATTTAAACATTTTCTGAAATATGCATCTGAACACAGAAGACTGTTCTTCCTTCTCTTTTTCTGGGTGGGTATTCCACTGGGTCATTTTTTTGACTTCTCTTTCAATATATTCTTAGATGCTATAATAGTAAAATATTTCAAAGGGGAGGGAGTGAAAAAACAGTAGATGAATATTTAAATAATCAGGTATTTGAAAAACAAGTCTTTTCTCTCAAAAAAGGAGCCTCATAATCATTAGCTTACTTTGAGCTTATTCTGAACACTTTAGCTATCCTGCTAGTTGTCATGTGCCAGATTCTTGGTGAGAGAAATTCTTACAGAGGTAATCACAGTGCCTTTGTGGGCTGGAAAAGAAAATCTCATGTTGACTTACCCTGGCAGTGTTTATCTGGAAAGCCAGCACTGCCCTTCACCCTTTGGGATAAGGTTAAGTTGTGATAGACTAGAGCACTCTTACCCCACAAATGCATATAAATATTAAGCTAAACCTGATTAGATGAACAAACTCTCCAACACATTGTTTTGTTTTGTTTTGTTTTGTTTTGTTTTGTTTTGTTTTTCTGCATTCTCTGAAGTGTGTGACCATGTAAATATTCAGTTAACTAATAGGCAGACCTTTGTGAAATAAATGCCTTCAGAATCCTACAGTAAACAACTCAATCAAAGCAGGCTATCAGTTTCATATTTACTCGTCATTTATAGTTCTAATATTCTGCTTATAGTCTTGATTGGGGAAAAGCGATTTTTATAGAATAATTAGTCTAAACACATACCTCATTTATCATCAGATAAATTAAGTTAAGATTTGATGAGCTAAAATAAAGATGATGATTTTTAAGATTTCATTTAGCTTGTTGATGTACAGAACTGTAAGTGTAGGTAAAAAGCTTTTCTGTACAGACGACTGGGGCCAAAGTCCCCTCTGGTACTTCTGATGGCTGCTAGTAGTGGGGATGCATAAAGCCCTAAAAGAACAGAGGAAGGTGATTAGTTTTTTGGGGTGTATTTTCTGAATTTTTCTTTTCTGATGAGAAGCTGTCTTCAGAAGTCCCCTATTCACATAAAGAGTATTGGGCCCTGCATTTAGAGAGCTAGAAATTATAGAAGAGAATACCCAACTAAGATGGTCTCTCAGTCTCTGCATATTTTACTCAGTGTGACAGTTAA
This sequence comes from Podiceps cristatus, assembly GCA_000699545.1. Taxonomy (NCBI): domain Eukaryota; kingdom Metazoa; phylum Chordata; class Aves; order Podicipediformes; family Podicipedidae; genus Podiceps; species Podiceps cristatus. Next base: position 965 of record JMFS01093376.1, on the reverse strand, counting down.
GAAAATTCTCTCTCTCTCTCTCCCTGAAGGACCTGAAAAGTTAAGGGTAGAAAAGGGAAATGATTAAGCAAATTTCTTCGGCCTAAACATTCAAAAGATCCATAGGGTCAGGGTCAGAACACAGTACTGATATTTGATTTACAAACTCTTTAACATTTGCCCAGTCTATACATTAGCTTTGTTGAAAAAAAGGGTGATGATATTTTTTTCAGGAAGCTTCACTTTTATTTCTCCAAAGGAATTTGAATTTTGATTGGCTTGCTCACTACTGGGAAGAGCAACTGGAATCACACTTTGCATTTTTTCAGGTGTGGTGAAGAGGGAAGCTAATGGTCATGGACTGAGGAAACCGTTAACGTTTTCTTGTTTAGTTTTGTGATTTACTGATTTTTTTTGGGTGGAGGTGGGAGAAAGCTGTGCAGGATGGGCACTAATTTTCCATTAAGAACAGTGAGATCTCTTCAGAGAGGCTGGTGATTGTCTGATGTGTGAATTATAGACCTGCTTGATTAGCCATTTATCTCTGCAGGATAATTCTGTTGTCTGCAAATGCATGTGGCAGTAGAGGAATGAAAAATTCTCACTGCTTCTTTTAGGGATCTTCAGGCAAGATTTTTCTGTGATGACATTTAAGGTATTTGAAATAGGTTTTATATATTCAGTAGCTCAGTGATATCCTGAATTTTGGAAATTATTTTATAATAGTTTTGTCTTTAAGAGATGGAGAACCAATGGGATGCAGATCTTTCTAGAGAAGGTGATCAATGAAAAGTATTACCTACACTGAAATCTCTGAGGACTCTACATTCACCTTAATATAAAGGTGATCAGGTGATCCGAAGATCATGTGAGAAGAATTTTTTTTTCTTTTTTTTTGTTACAGGACAGTATTGGAAAGAGGGAGTTATTGCTAGCATTGTGTCAGCCTTGTTTAAATGAAAAGGTATGGCGAAATAATATCCTGA
>KL278249.1:0-21778 GCA_000699545.1 Podiceps cristatus | reverse complement strand
AAAAAATGGGGGGGGGGGGGAGAAGGACATTGGAGGGAAACTTTACAATGTATGGTTATAACAAGTAAGGAGAAACTGAGAAATTAAATTATAGCAACTTTGAAGAGGATGGCCACAAAATTGTAGCTCTCGCATCCTAAGGGAGAGCTAAAGTGGAGCTGACTTTTCTTTTGAAGTGAAGATATTAACAAAAATATTCACAGTCTTCTTGCCCCTGGGATTAGTTACGTTAAGGCTAAGATCTAGGCTAGAGCAAGGAGAGAGCAGGTTAGGTGATATTTACACAGATGGAATATTTTGAGATTGGTTGGACGCAGTGGACTTCATCTTAAGAGTACTCTGAAAAGTCTGTAGGATCTTAGATTGGTTTTGTTTGTTTGTTTTGGTGGTGGTGGTTTGTTTTTCTGAGACATTTTGGCTAGCAAGTAAGATTGCTGAAGAATGGAGAGCAGCAAATGTAGTGCCTCATCTTTTGAAAAAGGGTGGAATTGGGGAGGAGGAAGAGAAGAAAGGGTGGCAGAGGTCAGTGATTAATTTCAATTACTGAAAAAATAATACAGTTAAGTTGCAACTAAGTACCCAGGGGGAAAACAAAGGTATGAGTAACAGCCAGTGTTTCCTGGATGCAATTTATTTCTCATAAATCTATATAATGTCTTGCTATGAAAGGGTGACCCAACTGGAACAATAGTTCTCTTGTATATCTAGATTTTCCAAATACTTTTGTTTCTAACTTGGGTGCTGAAGTAGCCTAGGGAAATGTGGTGTGGTTGCTATACAGTTGTTACTACTCAGAAAAGATTTACGATTCCCTCTTAGAATATATAGCTGCGTTGAGTTGGAGTATCCTAGATGTGATATTGTCTATGTTTCTGAGGAAAGTTGGTGGGATGGTATATGTTGATGGCACTAAAGTGGAAGAACTGCAAGTATGTTAAAGGACATCACAAGAGTTAGAGAAGTTCTTGGCCAAATGGTAGAATGCCCAGAAAAAGATAGGTTGCAATTCAGTGAAAACAAGATTTGGGGGATTTTTTTGTTTGTGGGCTGTAAGTATCTGCTGCACGGTACAACGAGCAGCAAGTGTATTCCCTGGAGTTCTGTAGAGAAGGATTTGGTGTTGAGCAGGTCATGGGCTATGCATCTGCCATAGATAGAAAGCAAGCCTGGTACTGGGACGTGTAAAGGGGGTGCTGCTGTTAATTTACACTTGCACTGGGAACTGAGGATGTCTTGAAAGTGATGGTAACATCGGGTATTCTGCCTTACTTTTATTGGAAGCCAGATATATCCCAACAGAGATGAAACATAGTATTTTCATATCCATATGCCAGCAGTGACTGGGAGGTAACTCGGACTAGGAAATTTTAACAATGTCATGAATTTTCAGCCATTATTTTGCCCTCTGTTTTGGAACATTTAGCTATTAATACAAATTCTGTTTATTTTAAGTGGAAGAGGCTCTTACGAACAAAAGTCAAACTATGGTCAGCACCAAAGCTCTTATGACCAGCAGTCAAGCTATGGACAAAACCAAGACTCTTATGACCAGCAGTCAAGCTCGTATGACCAGCAGTCGGGCTATGGCCACCAGGGCTCGTATGACCAGCAGTCGGGCTATGGCCACCAGAGCTCATATGACCAAAAGTCAGGCTATAACCAGCACCAAAGCTCATATGGCCATTCTCAGCAATCCTACCAGTCTCAGAAGGGAAGCTATAGCCACAACAGCCAAGGTAAAATGCGCAGTTCGGATTCAATATTGGCTAATAAAATTGAGCAGAAACACTATGGAAAAGCTGGATTTCCTTCCACAGACAGTTGATTTGATGAATAGTTACAGCTCTTTTTTTTTTTTCTATGTTGATACTCTTGGGGATTGTTTTATTTGTTAAGACTTTCAAAACATTTTGCAGAGATAAAAAACTGTTAGGGTACCAAAATTGTTGCATAAGTTGGAAGCAGCCTTGCAAAGTCCACATCCCCAAGTTGTGCAATTCTAGATGGAATTTTCTTCTAACCTGTTTTGAACCTTCTTCCTGCGTGAGGGTGACATGTCTTGAGCAGTCATGAAGAGCTTTTGCACTTTACGTTCCAGCCTTACGCTGTGTAGGTGAATTCTGAGATAGAAGGAAATGAGAAGTTTAAGATCAGCCCTTTTTTTTTGCAGCATCTTCACACGAGCAGCACAACCCGCACTCTTTATCCTCGTTCTGTCTTCAGTGATGTCTTTTGCAAACTGGGAAGGCTATATGGAAGTAGAATGAAAAGCATACTTTAGACAATGTGTTTAATGTTTGGAAAATGGAATGTAATTAAAGCATAGAGTGTTTACATTCTCAGATACCTTGTGGCCAGATAACTGGAACAAAATCAAACTTTGCTCTATTACTTTGAGGCATAGATAATGTAAGAGAGATTTGGGAGTTGATGCTTTCCAGATGTAAATAGCCGACTTGAGAGGGTGGGGGGAAATGTAGGGTGGGAATTTTCACTGCACAGCCGTTTGCACTACAATTTACTCATGTTTTGCTTTCCTCATTCCTCCAGATGATCGTCGTGAAAAGAGTAGGTATGGAGAAGATAATAGAGGCTATGGCGGGTCACAGGGAGGAGGTAGAGGGGGATATGACATGGATGGAAGAGGTCATATGTCTGGATATAGGTAAGTGACCTCATTCCAGTGCCTGCAGTTCCTTACCCTTGTTGCTTACTATTTAGCTGTCTTTAATTTCTGTTTACTATATGTTTATTCTTAATGTGGTTCAGATTTAGTTTTCCAAAAATGGAAGGTTTCTAAAATTAAACCTTTCTGCACTGCACAGAAATGCATTTTGCCTAGGAAAGGCTTTTAGGAGCGGGTAGATTGAGACCAAGCGTTTGAATTGTTACGACGCTTAGCTGCGTTTCGTGTACATGAGTTGCAGTGCAAAAACTGCCTGAGCCCATCCCTTGAAATAAGATATTTTAAAACCTGTAAAAATTTGTTTTCAATGACAAGAAAACCAACAGCCAAAGACTGAGAAGGTTTTATAAAATTCATAGCTAAGGTAGCTAACATTTTAGCAAGAGAGTATTTTGACTTTACAATGACAAATCATTACACTAAGGTTAGCTAATTATCTTTCTGCTTCCTAAATGATTTGGGAGTAATTTAGTAATAACATTGCTTATTCTTTACTTTTTTTTTTTTCAGTTTTAAACTACTATTAAAATACAGGTTTTGTTAGTGGTTTAGCCGTCAGTCTAAACACATTTATTTTAGGTAGATTTTAAATACTACAATACTGTTACCGCTTCTGCCATTGCCTTAGGCCCTGTTCCTGTGAAGAAAATTTATGCACATATTTAATTTGGTGCTTGCAGATGATTTCATGCACAGGTCTGAGAGACTGGGACCTTTGCTTTAAATCCTATTGAATTAGGGCAGATGGCATTATTATTTCTTAATAAATATCACAATTGGCTACCTTCTATGTAGTTGTGTGAAATGGTCGGGGGTATCGGGTGCTCACCGATGCAAAGTAAGAATGCTGAAGCTTCCAGCGAGCTTTGAAGTGTTGCTTGTCAGCACCACTTACCCTTTAATAGGCTGCACAGTTCTGGATTATTGCTAGAACTCCAAATGAAGAGCTTTCATTATACAATGCTGTTTGTTTGAACTGATCTAATTTAAATGAAGTAATGCGACAATGTATTAAGACTTGATTACTTTTATAAGTATTTCTTTTTAAACCATATTTAAAATTTACCTGCTTCTAAGGTCCCAAATTGTACTTCATGGCTTGCTGTTTTGGTGACATTGGTGGACCCTATTTCTTCTCATTAAGTGTGGTAGCACAATTACAAAAGCATATTAATACTTGACTTTTATGTTACAGTTTGCTGAGGTTTTATATAATATAAACATAAATAGCAAAGTAATTTCTCAGTTCCTTTTCAGTTAAGACTGAACAATTTTTTAAAAATTCGTTTTTCTGTGTGGATGAGGGTTTTCCATATTCCTATGATTAAATATGAGGTTTTAAAGAATTGTTTATAGCTGAGCCCTTTCCAGTAAGAGGAATGAATGTGAGCTTCAAAAAACGTACTTTTGGTAAATTTTATCACTTTGGAACAAACTTCAGTCTTTGCAAGATAAAGTAAGGTAAATTAATGTCTGTGAAAATAAAGCCTCTTCCCATGTTTTTCCAAAATGTAAGAAATAATCTTGTTCACACATCCATGTAGATAGTAGTAATTCAGTGGACTTGAAAGCCAGAAGAAGGGAAAGCGCGGAGAAGTGGGGGAAAATACAGCAAAGTGGGAAAGCATTTTTTCGGAAGTCTGTCCGCTTCTGTTAAGTGGTGCAGTCTTTAATGCCTTACAAATTAATTTTTTCTGAAACTACAGTGTCATATGTTTATTCAGTCTTTCTGCATAATTATGATAGAGGATTCTGTTTCTGACATATATATTTTACCAAAGTCATGCTTATTAGAAAAGTGTAAAAGGTTAAATTAAATAACAAACTGTATAATCAAGGGGAAAAATAACTTCTAATAAGGTAAGAAATCGTGTTTAGTCCTGTAAAAATGTGGAGTTTCAGGGTAGTTTTTTGGCTTTGTTTCCTTGGGTTTCTCCTCCTTCCCGTCCCCAGCAGCTTGTGTAGGAGCTTGTCAAGTCTATTTCCAGTAACTAGTTACCATTTTCAGTTTTTTGCTTCGATCACATTTTAATGCTTAACATTAAATTGTGGAAATTCTGAAGTCATCAGGAAACAATCTCATCTAAAAATCTTGTCTACGCAGATACTTGTACTACTGTAATAACATAGGCTTTGATTTTTACAGTGGTTAGAAAATAATGTGTAAATGAGTTCTGTCAACACCAAAAAATAGTGTTCCTTGACATTACCAAAAAAAAATTATTAGCTAACTGAGATCATAATGAATGAATCTCTTCTGTGTTAGCTAGTAAGAAAAATTTTGTCTAGGCTGGCCTTTAAGTGCGGGGAGAACTTGTTGCAGCTTGTTGTTCACTGGTAAGAGCATTGCCCAGCCAGTAGCGTTCCGCCCCGTGGTGCTGGCCCACCCGTGCATCCTGTTCGCAGGCGGCGGCGCTGACTTGCTGCTGCCCCGCACCTGTGATACTTGGCTTGCGGCATCGCTGCTTCTGCGAGATTTCTGCGCGTTGCATTTGCCTGTATCAACCCGGCCTGCGTGCAAGACCTCTCAGAGCGGTCTGCCAGTGCAAAAAACTATTCTGGAATACTTGGGGCAAAATCGGATTAGTATTTTTAAATGTTGAGAGCTTTCATTTCTTTGACTAACCTTTAAAAAAGTACTTCCAAACATAGTTAGTAATGTTAAGGTATGAATCATTATTCTGAAAACTGGAATGACTTGAATATGTACTCTAATAAATACGTCCAGCACACATTTTTCTTTAGTGCCTTGTGCAAAGTCATGCAGCACTGAGAAGAAAATATCTTTTGAGAAATTACTGTTTCAGATATTGCTGATATTATTACACCAGAGAACAATCATTTTCTTAGGCGTTAGATGTTCACTTTTTAATCTTAGTAATGTTGGGTTTCAAAATTGTTCTTCAATTTTTTTTAATGGTCTTAAGCTACATCTTTTGAGGGTTTAGTAGATTTTTTTCACCCTGTTCATTTTGAAGCTTGAAAAATTGATAATCTCACTAATTCATACTTTGGCTAAGAAGCAAAATATTTTCAAGACCCATAATAGAAGAGGCTTGTCTTTGAGCTCTTATGGTTAGAAAACAGGTACACCAGGTCTTCAGAATGGAGAGTTTTAAGTTATTCTTCCAAGGTTCCTTGTAGAATAAGTTACCTTTTTGTTAGAGTGAAAAATAAGGAATGAATTGCTTGTTGTGGTTGTGGGACCAGATTGTTTTGGTTAAGCATGTAAGTGGGAAATACGGTACCAATACAAAGCAGGTTTGTTTTCTTTCATCTTGGGAAAGCCGCTCAGGCAGTCAAGTAGGGCCATACCTGTGACACTGCCCTTATTTCAGAGTCTGGATTAAATGGGAGAAGCTTTGCCTTTGAATCTGCTCGTGCAGTCTGTGGTGGGGGAACTGCATAGATGCAGTTTAGGAAAGGATTTACCATGGGGTTAGGATTTGTCATAGAAATTCTAACTTTGCTCAGCGTAGACTCCCCCCCCCCCCATGTGCAGATTTGATGGTGGTGTAATATAAAGAAAAGTTACCTATGCAGCTTAATTGCTGTATTAGCTATTATGAGTAGGAGTTAGCTTATTGTGATATAAAGAAACCACAACTTAGTACAGATGTTTTTTATAATAGTGTGGCTTGCGTTCAGAATTAATATTTTGACTTGTAATATATATGCTTGAGCTTAGCCTTATATAGACTTTGGAAAAACATGAACAGAGGCCATAAATATAGGCAGCAAAAAAAAGGCATCTGTCAGTGATTTTATTGGTGCACTAAGCATTCCTTTCTTGTTTTTAAAAATACATTTTTACATGTAGCTCCCATGTGCTTGGCGAGACATAGATGCATGTTGGAGGCTGAAATTTGGTTCCTGAATTCTTAGTGCTACCTCTGCCAGTATCTGATCATTTTTTTAAAGTATATTTCTTGTATCTGTAATGGTCAGCTCTCCATGTAACTCTGCATTTAATTTAAGAGTTATTCCCAGCTGAAGTAGGCAATGTTCAGAGGAACTCCATTTATATTCAAGTAGGTGATGTTTAAATATAAGACTGAGTACAGGAGAAAAGAACATGTGATGACATTTCTTTCATAGCAGTAAGTTTTTGTCACTGTGAATGGTGCCACGTACATGTTCTGGCTGCAGTTCAGTCTCTCTTATTGTACCATCTTTGTTGGTGGCATTGCTGAAATTTAGCTACCTGTTCATGGTTCTAATGTAGGATGTTAAAACTCCAAACTCCACCTGGTCACGCATCTATTTGGTCTGCGTGCAAAACCGGTAAAGCAATAGACTGTGAAACACTGCAATTATATTTTCCACATTTCTGTGACAATAGTGTGGGAGCTCATTTGATTGCTGAGATTGAGACTTCCAGTTCAGGTCTCAGGGAGGCGTAAATCTGAGACGGCAACCAGTTTCTGTGTTTGACTTCGCTTGCTGCAGCATGTCCACGTCCTTCCTGGGGAACTTGGGTAGCTTTGCCCAGCGGTCGCAGGAGGGTTACACACTGCAGCTTTATGAATCACTTATGAAATGGGACCTAAAAATGGAGAAAGGCATTAATCCGTCATCAAAGGTGTCTGTCACTGAATTGATGCGGATTTTGGTTGGGTTGGTCATGTGAGACTAGGCAGAAGATAACATGCTGAACCATACTTGGGCAAAAACATATTTCTACAGACATTAATTAAATTATTCAAAATTGTGGACTGCACTTGTTAGTGCGGTGCTGTATCACAAAGTTAGAAATTGGGCATTAGACTATGACTTCTGTTGTATATATCCAACTCTGCCCCTTCTCAGCATCGTAGTACACGTTTTTACCCCAGCATCTTATCAAAATCCTTTCTTCATGTAAAATCCTGGCTGTGTTGATCACAAACTTCTCTGTATGTTTTTAGATTGTTGGATTTTTCTAATTTATGACTCTGCTGCTGTATACTTTCAAATCAGAAAACATACATGTTCTGGATAATGCTGTCCTGATGAACTGGGACCATAATCCAGGGTTGGAAAACCTTGATAACATTTCCGTGGTTGATGTATTCACTCTTGTTATTTCCGAGTTAAAAGCCTAGAAGAGCGGGCATCCTACTGAAAATTGTTGTGTCATAATGAAGTTTTTTTTTTAGCTGAAGTGAATTGGAGATGACGGAAAGGTATTTACAGTAAATTTTATAATCACCATTGTGTTTTTATCGTCAGTCCTTGAAAACAGCCAGCCTTGAATAAAGACCAGCTCTGATGTTGCATATAAAATATGTTCGTTTTAACTCTTTAATGAGCAGAATGAATTACTTACGAGTAAATGACACTGCGATTTAGCATTCAGATTTTTTTCTGTGGAGAAGCCATTTAAAATCTGCAGCAAAAAAATTATTTTAAGAAAAGACCCAGTAAAAGTGATAGTCTGTTGTGACAAAGATCTAATACTCCTTATATGTACTGTCACAGAATGTCAAGACACCCTTCAGTGAATGTCTCTCTTAATCCAGGTTTGATATTATCTGTTGGAACCTTACTTCTTTGTCCCTCGCTTTGGACATGTTAAGTAAGCAGTACCTTCCATTCATGACTCTGCATTTGCTGTAACAGAAAACAGATATACAGAGTGCCAAAGAAGTTACTCCCTAATTTTATTTCATTGCCTTTTGCTGGGGTGTTTGTGCCCCGTGTTTGGACTCTGATGTTGGCAGATAGATTGAACTAAAACCTGGAGTGACTTCTAGTTGTGAAGCGCATTGGCAAAGAGGCTACTTGTGCTGGCACAACAGTTCCAGAGTCTGGAGATAACCCTCTGCATCGGGGTTTGAACTTATACTGGCTTCATCTTACTGCTGAGCGTGAAAGCTGTCAGGAGTAGGTCAACCTGCCTAATTTTCAGGTGGCAGCTGTGTCCGTCCCCCCCCACGGAGGAGGGTAAGCAGGCAGCCGTCCGTGGCACTATGAGGCAGTCTTTGACACTTGGTTATTGACTTTCTAAAAAAAAAAATCCAGTGGCTGTATTTTTCCTGAAGGTTTTGAACATTGATTATCTTGTGTTCATAACATGGATGCCATTAAAAATGCTGTTGTGAAAAATCCTACTAGTACGAACGTTTACATTGAAAAGAGTGAGGGTTTATTTTCATGCACATAACTGGAGGCGTAACGTCCTGTTTAAAATTCCCTTCTAACCTTTGAAAATTCATGTGTGTAATCTCTTAACTTGGTCTACATTTTGTGCCACAGGTTTCAGAATGAATGAAATAAAACTTCACGGCCTCTGCTTTTGAAGCTCACATACACACACCTTCTCTGTAATGCCAAGTGCTAATAGTACAGTAGGTCCCCACAGACCCTTTCTCAGAGAACGGCTGATACTGCTAATATGTTCCCCGTATGTAAATGCATAACAATGGAGGTTAATTAACTTCAGCTCTTCTTACTTCTAGGAAAGTACTAAAGTACTAATTATTCCAAAGTAGCAATTACATCTACAATTAAAGCCCATTAACCTTCATGAAAATAATGTCTCTGTTTTAAAACCGAGTTTTTAATATCAGTCTTTTTGGCTTATGGGATGGGAGAAAGTATTGAAACAACAAGAAGTGTATGGGGTAGCTTAAAATACTCCTTAGGGCTTCTCTTCTGCAGTGAGCACCTTGTGAGATTATTCACTTTCATGTAATATAATCTTTGAACGCGAATGAGTAGTGAGGAGAACATAGAGATGGTGCTTTAGCTGCCAGACAGTAACTCTCAACTTGTGATCAGTTAACTGTAGATTGAGCCTTGGGCTCAGCACATAGAGACTTAAGGAAGAAATCATTTCTTCAATTTTTCCTCTGCAGTGGTGGTGACCGTGGTGGCTTCAAAAATTACGGTGGTAAGTGCCGAGTATCCAAAAATGTTTCAGTGGAAATTCTTTATAAATCTAAAAGCCACCAATATCTTGTTACTATCTAGTAGAAGCGTTATAGCGTTTTGGTGAGGCTGGTGTGTTCATGAGTTTTAATAGCCAAACTTCTAGCAATAAACTGGATCTATACTTTGTCAAATTGCATGAAAGAATTTGTGGAGACAGTGACGTTCACCAGATTTTTTTTTATTATTTTATTTTTAAAATTTTTGTTACAAATTCTTAGAAAGGTACTAGAGGTTAAAAAAAAAAAAAAAAAAGTGGTAAACTGCTTGGTGATCTGACAACCAGCATTTGCAAGATAACACCAGCATAGCATCAGTGTGGCAACTGCCACATGCTGCAAGTTAAAGAACACATTAACGTCCTACGGACACCTTCTGTTGAACCTTTTAATCTAAATATTCTCTAAATCTGCGGTTAATGTTTTAGATCTTAGATGCATTGCATACGTACTTTAAATATTTTCTTGTCTCTAAAATGTTGCTTGAAGATGTTTTGCTAAAAATAGTGTTTTTCTTTTTTTTTTTTCCTTTTTTTTTTTTCTTTTTTTTTTTAAAACCTGTTTCATAGGTCAAAGGGATTATGGACCGAGATCAGATGCTGGTAAGAAAACAAGCAGTGGGTGGGAGTGGATTGTAGCTCTTAGGTCATTGCTTTTAAAATATCTGTCTAGAGAGATGGATGTGGCTGCAGTTCCCATGGCTCAAAAGAAATTTAGCTAAAGCTTGTCTCCCTTGAAAGAGATTTATTGTATTAAGGTGCATATGAATTTTTTGGATGTCTTTTCATGCAGCAAGTAAGAATTTGCTGATGAACTTTGAATCTACTTGAGCCAAGCAGCTGTTTGCGCTTCCCTGAGACTTCTGCTAAACTTGTGTTACTTAAAACGTTCACGACTTTGCTGGGTTTGGGTGTCCTGGCTGCGTGGCCGAGTGGCGTGTGTGGCAGACGGCTGGTCAGCTGTTGAATGTATTCGGTCTCTGATGTGCTGCAGCATCTGAAGGTGCCGTGTGTGCATTTTTGAAGTTGATTGTCTTAACTTCAGAATTACGCTCTGCTCATCTTTTATTTATATTATTGGGATTTAAGGGACCTGCTGCTGGGCAGTAGAGACCTGAGCTTAAGATGTTGCTTCTGTTGCTACCAGGAAGATGTATGATAAATGTAGCTTATTTTTTTAATAGATACAGAGTCTGACAACTCTGATAACAACACTATCTTCGTGCAAGGACTTGGAGAGGATGTTTCAACAGATCAGGTGGCAGACTATTTCAAACAAATTGGTATTATAAAGGTACGTGAAATAAGAAATTACTGGTAAGAAGGAAGAGGACGTGCGGAGCTAGTGTATTGGAAATGTGCTGGTATCATTCAAGGCAGATGCTCGCTCTGACTCCCCAGCAGTTGTAGATAATATTTTTATCTGGGTTCCCAGATGACAGGCCGCTTGTAAGCTGGCAGCACTAGCAGCTTTCTTCTCGTGACATTTATATTGCTTTGTATCTCTTCTTTAGTCTTCATAACCCTTAACACGGACGCTCGATCCTTTGTACCACCCCCGTACTTCAGCAAATATGCTGCTGTGTCCTGTGGCTGTTTCTTCTGTTTCTGCAATTCTAAGTTAGGGCTTCCTGCACTTGACCTCATTTTTTGTTAAAATTAGGCCCATCATTACTTGATGGAGAAAAGCCAGTCGGTATCCTTCAGTCAAAAGCAGCTGTTTCTGCAGGCTGGCTCCAAGAGAATCTTCTTTCTAATGATACTTAGCTGTTACAGTTTATGCTCTGAACTAGCTTTACAGCATTTCTCCTATGCCAAGTGTACAACCTTTCTTTTCAGACCAACAAAAAGACTGGCAAACCTATGATAAATCTTTATACAGATAAGGATACTGGCAAACCAAAGGGAGAAGCAACGGTATCTTTTGATGACCCTCCTTCTGCTAAAGCAGCAATTGACTGGTTTGACGGTGGGTGAGAGTACCTGTTCTTTTGGTTATTTATCAATCTAACAAGCAGTGGAAGAAAACAATAACCTCATTTGGGACCCCATGCTACTTTTTGTGTGGGTTTTGGTTTTTGTTTTTTGGGAGTTTTTTGGGGCTTTTGTTGTTTTGTTTGTTTGTTTGTTTGTTTTTTTAATTTTAACAAAGACTTCTATTTCGTGGTATTTTGTGTGTGTTGGCTTTCTATGTCATTTGGCGGAACAGCAGTTAGTGATTAAGACCAAAAAGGCGTGATGAATCCATTGGGGTTTGCTGCTGTACCTCAGTCATCCCTGCACAAAGTATGAGAGATGGTGTTTGTGTCACCTGGGAGAGAGGAACTTCTTGCTCAGGCCAGTCGAGCTGTAACCCGTGTTAGCAGCTGGAGGGGTTCCCTACAGTGTTAGTATTGATACTCTTAGGGCTGTGGTAGCATTTCGAGAGTTTGGCGGTGGTTACGGCAATCTTGTGCCAAGTGCTTTGCATATATGCAGTGAAGAACAAGGGGTTTTTAAATGACGGGCTCAGTGGAAGAAGAGAGCAGATCCCAGAAATACATCGCTATAAACTCTTCAGACTTGATGCAGGAAATACTCTGCAGTGATACTCTGTTGTAGGAGTAAACTTGGGGGGGAAGTGCTTGCTCCCGTGACCTTGTGTGTTCACAGAATTTTAATAATATTGGGCAGAAACAAAAGGACATCTGCACCTGGTGTGAAAGGATAGTGTGCAAAGAATCTGGTGTGGCATGCTCTTTGATGGTTTATGTTTTGCTAATAAAATGCAAATGGACTTTGCTTTACCCTTCTAAGCGAAATATGACTGTATTAGGCACATATGCAGCCCCGTTTGTTCTGTGATAAACTTTGTATCTATGAAGAACTGAGACTTTGTATTTAAAAAGTTAATGTTTTCACTTGGGAGTATGTAATTTTTGAGCTGGCTGTTGAATTGCACAAAAGCAGCGTTGCCTGACTTGGGGGAAGAACAGAGTTCTAACATCCAAACTACTTATCCAGGAACATGGCCAAAAATCTTTTAAATGTTCTTATGTGTCAGGTTAAATTGCAATTTACAGATTACATTTAAAGTAAAAGAAATATCCGTGGGTTTATGGAGAACCTGGCAAGTACCTCAGTGTTTGCCAGCCCACATTTGGACCAGTGTTTTCAAAAATAAGAGGTTTACTCCCGACTCCCTGTGTCTAAAGAGCTTTGTATTCATTCTGTGTGTGTGCGCTTCTGTGCTTTTGAACTTGCTGGTGTGCTGTTGGAAGCTGTATTAATCTTTCTCTCTGTCTTTCCCCAGGAAAAGAATTCAATGGCAATGTTATCAAAGTTTCTTTTGCAACTAGAAGGCCTGAGTTCATGAGAGGAGGTGGAGGTGGCGGACGTCGAGGTGGGACTAAAATCTGTAGAATCCTTGTTTTTGCTTAGTTAAATGCTTTTTAACTATTACTGGTTTAGAAAAGAGAAGGTGACTTTGAAGCAGTGATTTATCAAAGTATATGGGCCTTTGGGATTCTGCCATGAAAGTAATAAGGATTGAACCAAGTAAACTGAAATCTGTGATCTGTTTTGCGCAGCACAGAATTTATGCTTTCCTTTTGAACTGGAAAGTCTCCAGATTGTGTCTCAGCATTGCTTTTAAAGAGATAGTGTAACAGTGATGTTGAGGCTGTATGGGTTCCACATATATAGATGTGAATTCCCGGTATTTGCTTTTTACAGCAAAGCCTTGAGATGCTCTGATGTTTCCAGATGGTATTAATCAAGGTAAATTATTCAGCTGCTAGTGACTTAGAGCAGCAGTTCGATGTCTGACTCCTTTAATTAAATTCTCTGCATAATGTAGTTTTGTCAGTAGTCCACTGGATATTAATTACCATTTTACCGCAAACATGCTTTGTATGGTGGCTGTCAACAAATTTTAGTTCTTAAATCAGGCAGTTTTGTAGGCTGATAAAAAAATGATACTTCAAGGACTTCAGTTGGTATAAAAGTTCTTAATATTTTTGATGTAGAAAGCAAGAACTGTGTTGTCCCCGTGCTTGTGCCAGACGCATTCTGGCATTAATGCAGACAGATGGGGTGGTTTTGTTGTTCTGTGACTTAAGTCTGGCCTTATGTGGTTGATATTACACATTGTTAAATCCTTATGAATTTTTATCAATGCACGTAGTGGGTTTATACTTACCCATTGGCAAATCAAGCAGATCAAGTTTCCTTTTACTCCTGAAAAAAATTTATAAAAAATATTTAGTGGAGCAAATTTTTCTGGCCACCATGTGCTATCCTTGCTTCTTACTTTTCCCCATCTGCCTACGTTATAGATCTGTCCATATGAACACGTGTATTTCAGCTGTACAGATACATTAACTCCAGGATGTCGAATGCTGTTGAGATTTCGTGGTGGCTGAAACTTCTGTTGTCATTTGCCCAAGTCTTCTAGCTACCTTGTAGGGAGTAGTAAACAGCTAGTAGATGCTGAATTCTGCGGTGCTACAATGTTTTGTCATTGGCACGACCTGCTTCTTTCAGAGTGCGTAATACAGTTTCAGAGGCTTGCCTAGTAGGGATATATTTGCATCTTTCTTCCACCTGGAAACTCTGCCTGTCACTTGGGTTCTGAAGCCAGTAACAGTCCTTAACAAATGTTTCTCATGAACAGGTCATAGACATTTCCCCTCCTTTATTCAGATTATAATTTTGTCTACAGGTTCACGAGGTGGATATGGAAGAGGTGGAGGCTTCCAGGGTAGAAGCGGGGAACCCAAAAATGGTGATTGGGTTTGTCCAAATCCGTAAGTGTCATTTTCATTGGGCAGTGGTGTTTCATGTATGCTCTCTGAGTTTCTTAGCAGCTAAGTCTGGGGAGTCCTTGTCTTTTCTAGGGCCTGTGGTAATATGAACTTCGCTCGCAGGAATTCCTGCAACCAGTGTGGTGAGCCCAGACCAGAAGATTCACGTCCGTCGGGAGGTGTGTAAAAGATCGGTCAAAACAGTTGCGTCTCTTCTGAAGTGTTAGAAGCATTAATAACATCTGCAGCTTTTTGAAAAACCTGACTGATGTGTTGGTTTGCATTTTCCTCTAGATTTTCGTGGGAGAGGTGGCTATGGAGGAGAAAGAGGATACCGAGGGCGTGGTGGCAGAGGCGGTGATCGGGGTGGTGGCTATGGTGGTAAAATGGGAGGAAGGTAAGCGGTTTCTTTGCCCTGGCTTGGTTGTGTGGCTACAGGCTGTGGAACTGATAGGGACTGTGGGAAAAGTGTGTTGTTTATGTGTGCGTGCGCAGCTATGCTATGAGAATATTGCCTACAGGTAGGAGCTTCCCAAGAAAATAACTTAGTTTGCCTGTTGAGTGTGTTTTGGGAGCATTTTTGGATAAGGCTGTCTAAACATAGATGAAGACAGATGTTTGACTGAAGGGACTGTTTGTTGTTTGCTTAAAGGATTCCTTACAACTTCTTGTTTTCCTTTCAGAAATGATTTCAGAAATGATCAACGCAACAGACCATACTGAAGACCACTGTGAATGTTTTGTTTGTCTTCTTGATGCGTTTGATAGTGAAATTGCCAGAGTTTTGCCTGCCGCTTCGCCCATGGCCTCTTTGGATAGTGGAATTGAGTAAAACTAGATTTTTATTTTGGTGGGAGGGACTGGGGCGGTTTGGGAGGATTTTTTTTTTTAAGCAAGACATGGAAATTTAATCTTGATTTCAACATTCTCCTCTTCCCCACCCCCTCCCACACCCCCGTACCTTTTCAACAGGCCCTAAGAAAAAGGATAAACTGTAAAATATTGCCAAAATATGAAGTGTTTTGTAATACAACAATAAATGCTGATTGTTTTATTTGTGAAATCTTACCGTTTCACAATTACTTCAGTTGCGCCCATTTCCTTACATGTTCCCTGCTTTCCTGTGATATGACCCAAGTAGTAAATAGGGTCTTGTTTGAAATGGCGCTGCTGCTTTGACCCAGCTCTGTGCTGTTTGCAAAAACCTGCAGGAAGTCGATGCTGTCTGTGCCCTCTGTCCAGACCTGCAGGCTTGTGCCGTGCTCTCTTCTTACTTCCCTCTGCGAGGGAAGTCCTGCGCTGCCTGCCTTTCCTGCCAGCCCTGCTTCCGCGTGCCCCGCAGCCTTCATGAGGAGCGGGCAGAGGGCAGCCTGTTCTCGTGCTGCCGAGGAGCTTACTGTGGCCAGGCCGGGAGAGCTCAAAAAACAAGGTGGGATGGCTTCAAAACAAAAAGGTAATTTGCTACATATTGCTGTACCTTTTAATTGCTGCTTTTGGAGTGTGGGGGACAGCAAACAAGTGTGGTGTGCAGCTGTTTCACCTTCGAGGTAAGATGCAGGAGGGGTTCAGTAGACACGTTGTAAGCATTTGGGGTTCAGCACTGAAGCCAGGGTTGAAGAAACGCGGTTAATTATCACTCCTCCTTGACTAGCCCGCTCTGCTTGCTGCAGAGGTGGGTTGGTGGGAGTCTGCGAGCGGCTAGCACTTGTGTCCAGGGCTACCCTTTCGTCACAAGCCTTGAAAAGAGAACATCCGGTCGTCCAATACTCCAGTGGGCAAAATACTACAAATGCGAGTTCTCCGGGTCTGTAGTTATCTTGATTTCTGGGCGTACAGCTGCGCGATATCCGTGGCCTCTCACAAAGAAATGAACAAAACCAGCTTTTGCTGGTTTAAGCCAGCTCCCTAGCTGAGCGTACGTTCATGGGCATGGTGACGGTAACTTCAAATCAGCCGTCACCCGTGGCTGCACATGTGGTAACTATGCTGTGCCTGGGTAAGGTTTCTCCTGGAAAGCACAGGTACTGCCACTGCGCTGTCAGAAAAGGCATTTGTCACTAGTTCTGGGCAGCTTATTCCTCTTGAAAAAGTGGAATTTGAGGTATATGTATGTATTAGTGACGTTATAAAATTTAATGTATGGCTGAGGCTTTAGAAAGGCAAATTGTAGACAAATAAATTCTGTATCTGTTGCTTTGCTTCAGATTCGGGATCTGAGGCCTGATACTCCTAACTTGCTTCTGTCAAAAAACGAGCCTGGCCAGGAAACTTCGAGTACCTATCGTTTTTTTAGGCTAGTGTGATGATTTTGAGTGAAGCAGGCTAGAGGGTGCTCTTGCACACCCCTGCGCTGCCAGCTCTGGGGGAGCGGTGGCTGCTGGATGGGGTGAAAGAGGAAAGCGGTGCTAAGCAGCTGAGAACAGCGGGATGTGTCACTGCCTAAGGTTTCCTCCTCGGCAGAGCTGCGCCGGAGCCTTGTACTGCCCAGAGACTCCCTTGGGGCTGCGCCTGCAGCCCTCGAGGCTGTGCAGGGAGAGGTCGGAGCGGCCGGGCTGAGCAAAACCCGGCTGGGCTGAGCAAAACCCGGCACAGTGTCGCCTGTCTGGTCCCACGAGCTCCGTGGCAGGGCTCTCGCCCTTTCTCTCCTGGGGGAAGGAACGGTGGTTGAAAAAACTGATGCTTCCAATATTGGGGCAACAGTTGTAGCTCCCTTTAATGCCAACGCAGCTTCCAACCCCGCTTTCTCCCCGTGGCTAAGAGCACTTATGTCTTTAAGCAGCCACTACGCAGCTGGATTACTAAGTATTCAAGTAAGCCACAGTAAAACTGCTGGAGCTGTCACCACCTTCACGGCTTTTCCAGCCTGGCAACCGTGCCGAACGCTTGTTTTGTTTGTTCCGCGCTGCATCGGGGCAAAACACGACCTGTGGGGTGTTTTCAGACTGTGAAAGACATCATCTTCACCGGCTGTTTTGTCTTGCAGAGAACTAGCAGGTCAGAGAGAGGGTGGTACTAGTTTGATGGCACGTATGTTTTTTAGTTGCTTTTGGTGTAGAGAGAGTTAAAATAGTTTAGAGAGGCCTGGGAAGTGATGTTTTGTAAAAGATGTAAACCCAGATGATGGTTTAATTATGTCACTGCCCTCCAAGTGTTTCTGCTAAGGCCTTCACTGCAGTTTTTCTCAGCAACTGCCTGAAGTTCAGAAGGGTAAGCTTTAATGAGCTTAAAAGAAAAAAAAAAATAAAAAATCAGTAGCTAATATATTAAGGGTGGAATGAATTTCAGCTCTTCCTGACATGGTAACCTTCGCTGTTCACTCCCCGCAGCCTGGTTAAGCAGACTGCCGTGTCCAGGGCCTTGCGGCGCTGCTGGGGATATTCCCGCCTTCGGGGAGGCGAACCAAGCAGGCTGCGTATTTAAGTCAGCACTGCGACTTGCTGCTCCCATTTCTAAGGATTTACGTATAATACTATGCAAATAAAATGCTTTGCTAACGGTCAGCATTCTTCGTAAAGACAACTCAGGTTTTACAGATCCTAGAACGGCTGCTTTTTCTTTTTAAACAACTGAGGAGGGTGTCCATTGACAAGTAATCTTTTAACAGACTAACAGCTGATATCAAAAGGCACATCTCGTGAATCCTCCTCAGGATTCATCTTCAGTAAGTGCTCTGTGCGAATTTGGTAGGACTTCATATAAAATTGCAAACTAAGGAGAGCCAGGGCTGCAGATCTGTCGGGGGGCGGAAAACCGAGAGGCTCTTTCCCAGCAGAAGGGACGGGGTCGGGTTGTCTGAGCTGGGAACAGCTATGCTCTGCTTCCTTCGTCTCTTTGTGATCTCTCCTCCGTTAGGTTTTCTAAGCGACGAGGTTTTAATTTTGGAAATCAGTCCTGGATGGAATGCTGGTGGTTTATTTATAAAAACTCATCTAGCACTTGCCAAGCTCAACAACGACTTTACGGAGAAAAGCATAACAGAGGGATGCCAGCGTAGAAGAGGCGTATGATCATTACAGAGCTGAAATGCAACAAAAATAGCTAAACAATTTAAGAGACGGCCAAATCATTTCAGTGCTGGCTCTATACAGCCAAACCCACCTCACCCTGAGACGTAACGCAGCTTAAGTTCTTCCGATACCACAGTCCTGCAGAGAGAGATGGAAGCAGTGGCTGAAGCTCGAGTCTTCGGGCGTTTGAGGCCAGGATTCAGCCAGAGCTGCTTTGCCTAATCTAGAAATGGTAATTCCCATTTCCAGGGAAACAAAGCGCTCGTGTGACAGTTGTCCCCGTAGGTGGTGATGCCAATGCTGCTGGAGAAATTGCTTGTAAAGCCGTCGTAACAAAACACAGCTGCCAGAATGCGCCCGAAGTTGCAGAAGGGCTTAAAAGTCCACTTTTCATACTAATACGATGGCGTCTGCTGGAACTCGGTAACAGCCTGATCCTGGAGGGAGAGGGGCATGGTTTTAGCTGCCCCCGAGCAAATGACTGCTGAGGTTCGGTCAAACTGCTCCAGCAAATGGAGCTGGTGTGTTTGTAGTCAGGCTCGTGAGCTGGACGCAGCCTCTCTTGACCTCAGTGTCTGCCCAGGAACTGCACAGAAAAGGTAAAGCTGGGCGAAGTATGTACAGTTTGCCTTTTTTTTTTTTGGCCTGAACACCCTTCTGATAAGTATCTGTTCCTGGCGCTGTTGAAGACAGGATGCTAGACCAGACAGGCTTACCTAACCCATGAAGGATGGGGGAAGTCCTTTGACTTGTCAGAACTTGCCGTGCACGGGTGAAACGCCCAAAAAAACCGTCTCTGAGCAGAAAAGCCAGACCCGGGGGAACGTAAGCTGCCTCGGCCTTTGTAAAGGGTTTGACTCCTGCGGGGCAGGGTTGCTGCCGGCATCGGAGGGCGGGAGGGACAGCCGGTTCCGCGCCTGCCGGAGCCGAAGGGAAGCGGTCGGGGTCTGCCCACCTTTCGGCAGCAGGGTTGGTGCTTTCCACGCTGCCCCACACGGCGAGCCCTCCTGCTGCCTCCCAGCTCCTGCCGAGCAGCAAACCTGTGAAAAACGACTGTTCTCCCGAGGCGGCATCTCGAGTGGACGAAACGGAACAACTTGAATGCGCAAAGCGTTAACAGCTTTTGCTCCAGCAGTTCTTGTGCATCGCCTCCATCCTGGGTAGAAACTGCCCCAGAGGAGTTACGGTGTCGCTATTTGCTTATCAGTTGTGGTCAACATTAAAAGCTGCTCCGAGAAATTTCACGTCACTGAAGTGCCGTTTCCTAATGTTGGTTTATAAACTCTTGGAGCTCACCTCTGCCGGGGGCGGGCGGTGATTCACTGGCAGCTCAGCCGCTTGCTCTGCAGCGCCCAGCTGCTCTGCACGGCACCCGTATCGCCGAACGGGCCTCCCCGATTCCAGACTCCGTGTCTGGTAACAGCATTTAGTTTTGCATGATGTTTTCGATGAATATGGTAACGTTATTAAATTGGGAACCCCCATTCAAGCTGTGGAGGCATCTTAGGAAAGAGTTTAGATATCAAGGTGACTGACTGCATTGACAGCTTTTGCATTAAATTCGAGGGAGATGGGATTTTGCCTAGAAACCCAAGAAATCAGGAATGTTTAGGCAGCCAGAGCTTGTATGGATCTATTTATCATGCTCTTCTGAGAACGGTTTTAGTAGAACTTTGTCAGGTCTTTGCCACAGGCTTAACTTCTCAGGTTTCAGTTTTGGGGGAGAAGTTACAAGGATTCAAACTCTCTTCTGCCTCATTTCTGAGTTTTTACCTAAAGCTGAAAGAGTTGGGAATCGGTTCACCTTTCCACAAGCCAGCTCTTCCGTTCCTGATACCGTTCTGATTACAGCAGCTGGATAAACATCTTTCTACTCCGAGCCAAAAGTCTGCAGAGGACTCTGATTTGGCATCTCCAAGGCCGGGCTGAATTCTCCTCCGTCTGAATGCCCGAAACCCAAAGGACTGAGGCGGCAGCCTTGGGAAATGCCCGGTCGGAAAGCTGGCTGCTCCGGGGGCTGCAGGTGCCCTGCCAGACGCTTCCCCGCGTTACAATGCGCAGAGGAGGGAGTTTCCTGCTCCTGCTGGAGCCGAGCCACTCACTTTCTCATCATCCATATTCTTAAGTGGAAGAGCAGATGGATCAGTTGCTTCCTAGATACGAACCAAACACGGATGCGTCTGCAGACAGAGCGGCTCTTGTTTTGAAAGGAAGCCTTGCGCTGACCTGCGCCCGCAGCAGCCCGGCGGGCCCTGGAGTGTTCCCCTCGCACCAGCCCCTCGGGCCGTGCCCTCCCCCAGCCCAGCGCTTACTGGCCCAGCCACCACCTTCCTCATTTCCCCCATCCCTTTTTTTTCCTCCCTCTGGCTCAGCGTTTCTTATTTTGCCACGTTCTATAGGTCCCTTTCTCTCTCATTTCAATCCCGCTTGCTTTTCTACGTGCTAATCCCTGTCCAGCTGAAAAGCAGCGTGTTACAGGATCCCCAACAGATGCTCCTGTAACTTCAGATTTTGGCATGATTAAAAAGAAAAGGGAAGAGGCCTGTGAACTTTAAAATAGGTGTGTGGTTGAAGCTGGCATGAAAACAAAAGCAGATACAAGTCACATCCTATTTTTTTCCCCTGACCCAAAGCAGAATCAAAACATCCTTTTGCTTTAGTCAAATTAAAACAACATAGTCAAACAAAATACTGCAGGGAGAAAACAGGGCTCTTAACTTGTCCCTGGAAACCGCTAGATCGTCGGCTGCGTATGAGTTGCAGGAGAGGCCGCAATGCCATGGGTGACCGAGTCCCACGCCTAGGAGGGCAATTTAAACATGAAGAAGGCAAAAGCCACAACTTTGCGTGGGGTGTTATCGCGCAAAGCCTGAGAGCGCTGCTCTGGCGTGTGGGGTTGGTTTCGCTGGACCCCTAAAGTGGGGAAGCATTGCTTGTCCAGCCTCCTGCCTTGCTGCGCTCGTGGCTAGTGCTGGCCGCTGTCAGAGAGGGAACCCCTGTGTCCGAGCCCTCGCCCGCTCTGCATCCCTGCGTCCCGGACCACAGATGAACACAGGTTTAGGAAAAGCCGGTCTTGCTTTCTCCTCCTCTTTCCCCCAGCTGGGAATTGGGCAGAGCCCCAGGCCAGCCACCCCAGCTAGCGGGGGGGTTTGACCTGCCTGCGCTCTGCGCCCGCAGGGACAGCACCCGCAGCGGGGCCCATCCCACCCGGTCACGGCACCCCAATGTTGGGGGAGTGAGCGATGCCCGGGAGGGGCGGAGACGCTACATGGGGGAGACCAAGGATCCATCGTTGGAGCGAGCCGGGTGCAGGGCGAGTCCCCAGCGCCAAGCGGGGCTGGGTGGCCTGAAGGTCCCGAGGGGGATTTGCCCCCCCAGGGGCACAGCTGCC
>KL278248.1:38107-50624 GCA_000699545.1 Podiceps cristatus | reverse complement strand
GGGGGGGGGTTGGAGAGGAAGCTTTCACTCCCCAAAACATGTATTTGTGGAAAATGATGTACTGGGTTAAGGGGGCATAAGAGGAACTGTGTACATACATCAGATTTCCCCTTTTTCCCCTTGGGCTACTAAGCATTGCCTCATTTTTTTTCCACTAGAAGTGGAAGTGGTTAGCCCCTTTTCTATCACTTCAGGAAAACAGATTAAGCCCAAGGATTCTTAGCAGAGGCCAATATATTTGAGATTGTTCTGAATGATGACATCTGTCACTGCATCAAAGACAAATTGGATGTTACTGGTATCAGTGGCGCAGGTGAAGTGTGAGTAGATCTCCTTGGTCTCCTTGTTGCGATTCAAGTCCTCAAACTGGCGTTGGATGTAGACTGCTGCCTCCTCGTAAGTATTTTGGCCTTTGTATTCAGGAAAGCAGACTGTTAAGGGAATGCGTCGGATTTTTTCTGCCAGCAGATCTTTCTTATTCAAAAAAAGGATGAGGGAAGTGTTGATAAACCAATTGTTGTTGCAGATAGAATCAAAGAGACGCAAACTTTCTGCCATTCGACTCTGTAGGAGAGGAAACAGGGTCAACAACAGTATTTTAGCATAACTGTGGAAAACACACAAAATAACATAATATCTACCAATGAGCAAAATCTGCTTTTAGAAACAACTTTTATTTCATGACTGTCCATCTTAGCTGACCATGAAATTTCAGGGATTTTATTTTACTTATTTTGATACAATACATTTCACCACAGATTACCTTTTCCTTTATTTTTTAAAATATTTGGCAACTATGGAGGAAAGTCTAAAACTGAAGATTTAGAAACAATAAGTGCAACTTAGGAAAACATGGTTGTGTTCAAGCTTAGGTTAGCACTATAAACAAATTCTTTAAATGAAAGGGATGAGTAATTTCTAAGGATTTCACACCACAGAAACATTCTGCTGTTGAAGTTTTTTAAAAAGATGGGACTACTATGGCACAATTTTAACATTGCATCATTAGACGTGCAGTTTAGCACACCATACATATTCAGAATGTTTACTTTGCCTTACTTCTCCCCATTGTATAATGGTAAGCTCGAAAGAATATGCAAGAGCCACATTCTACTATGGCGGGACAACTTGTATATTTGTAAGTGAAATCTGAGTTTAGCCAGTCGTGTTCATCATCTTTCTGTCTGCTGCCCTGAGTAGGCAAACTCCATTTATGAACAATTTAGGATGACCACCACAATTACAATATTTGGAAATAACAATCCAATGATGCTATAAACTGAAAGCAGAAAGGTCCATTAGAAATCAAGGGCCATCTTGAATTTTCCTCATGTGTTGCTGCGGCAACACTCATGATACAGCTGGTGCTGTCCATGGTACCGAATACTCTTGGAAGACTGAATTTATTGATCAGTTTACACCTATAAATAGGTGTAAACAAATGTGATGTTCTGAATAGCAAATATTCTAGATGATTAAAATAAATATCACTCAAGTATTGTCAAAAGTAGATACAGAAAATATCTTAATCAGGCATTTTTGCTAAGGTAAATTTTTTCCAGCACTTTATAACTTAGATCTTTATTTCTGTTAGGTTTCATTGGCACATCAGCATTATCATTATCTGACCAACTTCAGTCAGGTATTTGTCTAACACAAAAAAATTTTAAGGCATGCACTCATGTTTTTTATTTAAAGGAAAACATCTCTTTTAACCAAATCATCCTACTCAGAGAATGTTGATAAACATGACATTTTACAATTAAGCAATGAGGTTTCATCCCAATCTTTTTCAATACCCAGCAATAACTTTTATTAATAAAACTATAGTTCTTGAATAAGTGGTCCTTTATTGCGTCCCACTTCAGCTGTGTTCACGTACTGCTGAAATTAGGAAAGAGATATACGACTGAAAATTTGGAATAATTTTTTTCTGTACAGCACATGTATTAGGAAAAAATTGTAGGAACAAATTCTCACAAAACAAAATACATTTTTCAAAACTGGAAATAGTATAGATTCTGCAGATTTCATAGGCTCTGAGACAGAGGTAATGTAGACTAGAATTCTTGCAGTGATGTCCATTTAATTTTTTAAATTGTTTGTTTAAATAGAGTCTTTTAGCTGTGTGCCAGTTATTCTCTTCTTGAAAATTAATATGAACGATTTTTTCAGCTTGGTGATAATGCTATTTGATATTCTGACCTCCGTGGGCCAGTTTCATATCAGATTCCAAAGCCTGAGTTATGCTTTTTCATCATTCCCATCTAATCCTCTTCAGACACCTCAAAACAATTTTTGCAATTTTTGATCATCTTTGAAATCTCAGAACACTGTAAGGCATATCTCCTTCTTGTAGACCTGATCCAATGCATAGCTCTCAAAATAATATGAACTAGGTAAACCAATGTGATGTTAATCACAGCATGAAATTCAGTATTCCTACTCATATGTCCAGATGAATTGATTTTGTATGGGAAATATTTCTGTAAAACTTTTAGCTCTTACCCAAATTATATCTTTTTAAAAATTTAATAACGTAAAGCAGTGAAAATAAGGCATTGGAGATGATACACAGAATTCTTTGTGGAATTACAATGTGTATCAAGTAATACATTCTTTGTACCAAAGACATGCCATAGCCCACAGGGGCAGTGTTCTCCCAGTACCAACAGGTGCGGTACTTCGGATTTTTGCTTACTTTGGATAGTGATTCTATAACCACTACGACACTTAACTAATTTCTAACATTCCCACCTGTTCTTCTGCAATAGTCGACTCCTTTGGTTTTTTCCAACATTAACCTGTAATGAATTTACTGTTTCAAACAGTATTAACTGCATTTCCCATTTAGATAATTCTACAGGTATTGCAATCCTTTGTATATGCAATACTTCAGGTTTCTAAAAAGCCTTATGCATACATCACCAGTCACCTCAGTGGTCCAGAGTAAGTGAACAAAAAGGATTTGGGATATCAGAAAAAGATTATATTTTGTTTACATTTGATTATTCACAAATATGTATGTGTTCCATTTGTCTACCTTGTGTTCACAAGGGGTGAAAATAACATAGCGTCTAGGTATTTTTGATGTTGTTTAGAATACTTCACAGTCAAGTAGTATTCCTGTTTGGAAAGTGGAGGTGAGAGGATGATTTTGGCATTTAATAAAAATAACAGTATTTGGGGCCTAATTCTCACGAAATTTGTATCTGTTGTGTCTAGTGCATCTCCCTTGACTTCATTAGAGTCACTCCATATTTCAACTGGTGAGATAAAGAAAGAATCATTCACTGTTTATTACAAGAAAAGTAGGGTGAAAATATAATTTATTTAAAATTTACTTTTTATTTGGTTTTACTAGAGGATGAGAATATATTTTATTATTACTGCAAAGGAAATCTGCAACAGTACCGATCATTATTGTTACACTAAAATAGTATCCCGAAAAAAATACCCCTTAAAACACATAGCTGCTGAAATATGAGCAGACTGTTTTACCTAAGCTTTTCAAAATACCTCTTAAACTTTACTCATTTTATTTTGTGTTAATATTCCTTTTCATTTGCTATGGATTGACTTGGTCAGAATCTCATCCTCTGTTCTCAGAGTTCCATGAAGGCATTGATTTAGTTATTTTACTGAGTAGTTCTGTGTTTACAGATTAAAACCACGGACCTTAGGCAGTTCCTGGTCATTTCAAAATCCCCAGGAGCAGCAGGGCACACCGTGGTGGCTGGCACTGCCAGAGCAGCAGCATGTAGCCATTGAAATCCAACTCACAAGCCTCTTTAAGACATACTGAAATATAAGCAAAATAATATAGTCCCTATTTGGGTTTTTTTGTTTACTTCTTCCTATGTAAAGGTGAGATCATCTGACTTTTGATCCTACTTTATATACAGACAGATTTATAGGTGTAAAAATATGGCCTTAAAAATCTATTTGAGCATTTATTTTTTTATTTTCACAACGCAAATCTTGACACAACAGAATCTCCCAAAAACATCATAGGTCTGTTTGCAAATAATCATGCTGCTCTTTCCTTCTCTGAATTTGTAGCTGATAATAAGACCACACAAGAAATTGTTAGCTCATTTGAAATGCTTTTGCTACTAATTGTCTGGAGAAAAGTGGTTTAGAGCTAATACAGATTTTTGGCCAACTCTCAGAACATTCATGCCAACAAGATACTGCATTTTAAGAGTTTTGTGTTTGTTTTGTTTTGTGAATCATAATACCATCCCTCTACTACCAAATCCTCAGTTGGAATCTGTAGTCCAGTGACAAAATCAGAGTGTTAAAACCCTCTATAAATTGTGAAATGTAATGAATACACACAAAAGGACTGACAGTTTTAAGTTAATGTAAACTTGGTGAGCTCTTATATCATGTAAAGAAAGGATTAGTAAACTGTTATTACTGACACCTAAGAAATTTCTTCTTTAATGTAATATCATCATTATTATAATATGGTGTGTATTTGAAAGTCATTAAAACCTTAACTAAATAGAATTTCTTTTAGTTAAAATGCAAATAAGTTAATCAGGAATAATTTCCAAGAAGAAAACACAGGCTTTATTACATCAGTGTAAGACTATGGTTGCATGGTATAAATGCATGATGTACCATGGGAAATGAACCCCCAAAATCCATTTCATAATTTAACTATAATAGTAAAAGTAGGAAAATGTATCACTGGACAATGAGGAAAATGTATCAGAAAGGAAAACCAAGTCTTCACATAACAGTAAGATGTGATCCATCTAATTATTAAAAGTTACAGGCAGCAGCTACTTCGATATGAAGAACAGAAAACTAATTGAAGTTATTCTGTTTGGGTTTTGGTTTTTTTTTTTAACCTGTTAACATGGAGACACAAAACACAGTGTTCAGTCTCACTTTCTGCATGGAATTAATTGAGAAACAGGTAAATCCAAACCTAAGGAAAAACCAGTATACATGGCAAGACAAGGCCTTTATAAATTTTATGTGGTGGCTTATCATTTGTGCAGTGTCACATTTGAAATGGCAATACATGTAATGGCTCTCAGGTTTTTTATAACCAGGTGATATCTTGATATATCTGGAAATCTTAAATAAGGAGTGGTATGTCCACAGTTCCCAGATGAAGGCTGACATTGAAACTGAGCCTGAAGATACATGATGTATCCACTCATATTCCTATCCTAACACAACAGGTTCATTTCTGGTTTCATCAATATTGTAAAACTACTGCACATATTATCAGGGAAGTGAACTTGAGAGGGTTATGACTTATTATAATAAAAAAATAGAATAAATTATTGTACAACTCCCAAAGGAGTTATTAAAAATTTTCTATTAATGTGGAGGAAAAATAAAGGCAAGAAAAGGCATTCTTCTTCTCTGCAGTGTCTTTTCCAGTTCAGAAATCCTGAGGGGGGTAGCTAACCAGGTGGTTAGAAAAAAATGTGCTGCTGTAATTTCATAATTCTATACAAGCTGGGGTATAAGCAAGATAATGCCAGTGCCTTATCCAGATGGCCTTGTTGGGGGCTAATTACAAATTCTTCTCTGAGCATGAGAACAAGGAATGGGTTGCTTAAGGGAAAGAACATGCTAAGGAACAGATGGCTGCTTCTGTTCTTCCACTAATTTGCAAACTTACAAACATCCCTGGCCATCTTCTGGAACAGTAGAGGTGTGCTTAGCAGCACAGAGTTCCAGAACAACTAAGAGTTTTCAAAAGGGAAGACCCTGTTATCAAGATAGGAAGTAATTATAAAAATCACTTTGTAAATGGAGCCAAATTGGAATGCAGTGTCTCCTCACAGCTTTCACATTAAAGCTTTCTGGTCACAGTTGGGAGAGCTTTGAACTTAAAAATGAAAAATTATGAAAAGCAAAACTGAATTAACTGCCATTTGTACTAAATACCAAAGATCTTTACTTTTCAATCATTATTTCTCTTTCATCATTATTTTAAAACTGGAAGGCATATGGGATTGTGAAAACCTTAACTAAATAAAACTTGTGTACACCATAAACAATAATGAATAAAATTAGTGTAGGAATGCTAATGTTTCCTTTCCAGAAAAGCTGGAAAATCTTTAGATGTCAGTGAATCTTGGAAGAATCAGTGAAAGCTGTTGCTCTTTTCCTATTGGGTCTTTTCCTTGCCACTGTGCCTGGCATTTAACCTATGTTGGTAGTTATGAGCTGTTTCACAAAATGCCAGGAATCTTTTCTTTTTGTTTCAAATGTGTTGTTTAGAGATCCACAACTTAAGACCTTCTAAAGAAAGCAGATGAAGCTAAAGTATCTGAAGAAGGGGTGGTGGGTTAAAAAGGTAATTGAATCCATTGGATGTAAACATTGTTTTTTTTACTTAAGGTTACTATATAAAAAAAAATAATAATAATAATCCATTCTGAAATAATGACAGTCTACAAAATAAATTGAAGGAAATACCATTGCCCCAGACAGTCATAGTCAAAGCAATTCAGGAATTCAAACTATGTTTGAATAAACGTATACTAGAAGGCAGAGGGAAAGCAGAACAACTTTGCAGAAAAAAATACAGATGGTGCACAAAGCAAGAGATAGCCTGGATAAACAAAAAGAGATAGTTTTTTCTTGTAAAAAAGCCTAGATTGAGTGCTAGTTGAAAGGTTCTTCCTGCCTAGCAGTCAGGCAGTCCTGTTTGAGTGCTGGATGAGAGAGACTTGATTTAAAAAGACTATTGTATGATTCATCTTTTGTTCAAAGAAAGACAACTCCTACAAGGGTGCATATGATCAGGTGACTGTAGGTCTAAATGGGAAAAGATTATGATAATTTCATGAGTTACAAAAAACAATTGCTTTCATCTAAAAATCAAAAAGAAGAAACTAACTGTCCATTGGAGACAAGTAAATAGATTTAATCCAATTCACTCTCTCTCTCAAATTAAGAACCTCACTGAGGTAGGATTAAACTGGGATAAAACGCTCAACCTGTGTTGTCATGTGTATACCTGTTTCTAGCCTTGGCATCTCCCAGAAGGGACACAGTAACCAACAGGGGTTTGACGAGACAGAATTGTTTTGCTTTTCCAAACACCTTTTTTTCCCCCAATTCTAGGATCCCAAAGTTTTCCTGGAAAATGTTGGGAATTCTAAAAGGTCAAAATTAGAAACAGTGGTATAGAAGGGTAAGTCCCATTGTGAATTCATTAAGAAGTGCTCTTAAGTCACATAGCAGTTTAACTTACTGCACAAGCAGAGAAACTCATCATCCCCTCACCAAAGTATTATGTTACATTAGTCTAAAACTGCAGGAATTCCTGACCAGTTAACATAGTAAACAAAACAGGAAGATGGTCAGGATAACTAGAAACAGCTATGTCAATATAGCACCTATCATATGGAAATATCCATGCATATGCAGTCTATTTCTGTCCTTCCTACCAAAATACCTTCCAGTGTCCTGCATATATAATAGGAATGTGAAGTGCAGAAAGGTGGAAAACTAAACATCGTGTGTTATGTATTTACATATACTTTATGCCACTGCAATAAAGGGAAATGGAAAGGGATTATAAAAGGTTTTATATTAGAAGAACATTGACTCTCTACTATGACGTGAGTATATAGAAGGCTGAAAAACAGGGATGTTATGAAGTGGACCCCTGGGGAAATCTTGGGTGATTTTTGGACAGAAAGATATGTATTGATATGGTGAGGGGAAAAAAAAAATGTATTAAGCATAAAACAAGCTTGCTTCTAGATTTTTTTTAACAGATTCATCCTCAAAACGAGAAGAAAAATCATACTAACAGACAAAATTTTTAAGCTACCAAATTAATTTCTCATTATTTTAAAGAGAATGTCCTGTCATTGTTTATACTTACAGTTTGTACATGAAAATGTAGAACAGGTAGAGGAGACAATACTCAATATTTGATACCTCTTTTGCTTAGAAGAAAGGCAAAATAAAACTGACAAAGCAGTACTGTAGCATACTGTCTCCCTTGATGATTTCCTGTGGAGTATTACTACTGTCTTTACAGGAAATTCTGCAGATAACAACTGAATTTGGCAGTATGAGAATTACATGGGAACCTTTAGTCTTGGCTATTGTATAGAATGACAGTGAAAACATTATGAATATTTTATCACATATGATCTCTGTGACTAGAAAAGAATTGTAGTGTTACTAAGGCTTACTGTGGACTAGACAAAGCAGGTTTAATTGGAAATATTACTTTAACTGAGTACTGATCAGTTGTCTTTGAAAATTGATCCCTGCAACTTTTTAGGTGTGCACTGAAACAGCAAGTCATGTCTCGGAGTACATGGTAAGTCAAGCATTGTTACGTGGAAGATACGTAGGGCTGCCAATGACAGACAGGGGTAAACCACTCTAATACTGTCAAAACTGGTTTATATTCCTAGATCAGGAACAATACAGATTTCTTAATCCTAGTAAGTACACTTTGACACCAAGCTATGATGGTACTAAGGGGAATGTCTGAGTTGAGAAAGAAGTTTGATTAAATTTCCTGACAGGAGGATTAGATTTTCAGTCAGGGGATTTCCAAGCAAAGGAACAGGACAACAGGTGCTTCTGCTAGGACTTATAAACTAAATGGAACCTAAAGAAAAGGATATATAGGAAACTCTTGGAAGAACAGAGGAAAAGGTTCAAGGATCAGAAAGAGTGGGGCATTTAACAGAAATTCATTTAACAGAAATGCTAGAAGATCCAGATAAAGGCTACTCTAGTATGCCTGGCCAAGGTATTAAAGGCTGTTCCACACGTGGAAGGGGGCAGAATAAAAGCAGAGAAATACATGAAGATTAAGTTATTGCTTGTGACTACCTATACATATCTTCTAAGCAAGCTGAAGTACAGGAAAATTATATTTAGAAATCATAAAATGTGCATGTGATAGGTGCTATATTTTTCATTTTTCATAAGAGAGTTACAAGTCTGGAGGAAATTTCTAAAAAAAGGTATGTTCAGGAGAATAGGAATATGGGGCAGTCAGTATTGGTCCTGTGCCTGATAGAACAGCAACTCAAATCAACATTTCTGGGAAAGAGGATAGATTGGCAAAAGAAATGCTACTGCAGCTGACACAGGCCAAAACAAACTTAAAGTCACAATGGGCCAACATATTAAAACCTACTCATTACATAGGTAGTGTCCAGCCAGGGCTGTAGTAAAAATACACAAGACAAATAGTATCATGGAATATACCTCTATTCACAGGCCTCCATTTAATCATTAAAGTGGGTGGGTAGCTTGTTTTTACTCCTTAAAAGAAAGCTTGCTATGTTTCAGTTGCTCAGCAAACAACTGTTAGCACTCTTCTTTTACCACCTCAAAGGTCAACAAAGGTTTATGCTATGTAAGCCTCTTGACAGAAGAGTTACAAGAGCTTGCACTGTACTTCTCTGTGTATTATTTTGGGGGGCAAGCAGTTTTAAGAGGGCAAGCATGCCATAAAAGAAATGTAAGAATAAATCTTCAGTGTCTTTAACAGTGCCAGAAAATTAAGATTTCCTGAGTACAAATTAAGATAGTTCTTAACTTACTTCTAAGAAGCAAATTATCAGCATATAATACCTATACTTGCTTTGGGGGTGGGGGGTTTCTAAACATTGTACAGTATTCCAAGCAAACTGCATATTTCTGGAGTTTAGAAAAAAATCTAATTTCAATAACTTCTCTTGTTAAAATCTCATAAAATCTCATCTGTTAAAATAACTCATTTAAAATCTCACAGTTGCTGAAAACATATCCAAAATAGCACAAACATCCATACTTTAATTGTAAATATCTGTATGTTTTATCCTTAGATTGAGTTAAATATATGGTAATAGAGCCCAGCTTTTTTATTCCGGGTAACATATTTCAAGTGATTTCAGTGCTTACTCACTGTTTCCAAGTGGGGTGGGTTTTTTGGGGTTTGTTTTTCTTTCAGGCTTTTAGATTATTTACTTAGCTCAAAGGCAAAAGGAGCATTTCAAATACATATTCAACATAGCTGAAATGTTGCATAGTTATATGCATATAGTGGTCCAGGAGTTTAGCTGTCCTCATTTGAGACCTTTAAGCTTAATATCAGCCTTCTGTGTCTAGGCAGTAACTTAACAGTGCATTGATTTACAAGGAGAGGCTGAGGGAACTGGGCTTGTTTGGGCTGCAAAGAGGAGGCTAAAGGGTGATCTAGTAACAGCCTACAATTACTTGAAACATAGTTACTAAAATGATGACACTACTAAACTTTTCCCAGAAGTATCAGCTGAAAGAGTAAGTGGCAATGAACACTAATTGGAGCTTGGGAGGTTTAGATTAGATATCAGGGGGGAAAAAAAATCACTAGAAGATTAGCACAGCACTGGAAAAATTTGCCTGGAAATGTTGTGACATCTTCATCCATAGAGGTTTTCCTCACTCAACTAGATAAAGCTATAGCTGCCCTATTACTATTACTGTTGGCAATAGTCCAGCTTTA
Source organism: Podiceps cristatus (assembly GCA_000699545.1). NCBI lineage: Eukaryota > Metazoa > Chordata > Aves > Podicipediformes > Podicipedidae > Podiceps > Podiceps cristatus. The sequence goes on along the minus strand of KL278248.1, from coordinate 40,138 downwards.
GCTGGGACAATAAGTGACCTTCAGAGCTCATGTCCAGCCTACATTTCTGTAATTCCATGAATTGTAGAAAAATATATTTATATTTGAATTCGTAAATGAGTAGTCAACTTTATGCATGCAGTTCTGAGCAGATCTCAAAATTTTCATCCCAAAGAGTTGAATTCAAGCATGAGGTCTATCCTTGTGATGGAAAGAGTTCTGCTACACTGTCACTATCCTGCTGGTGAGGCAGGATGAAAAGGAAATAGTCAAAGAATGGAGTTATGGCCTTTGTGGAATATCTGGTTTTTTATTGTTTTCTGTTCTTTCAAGTTTTCCAGACTTTAGAATATCCCCTAAGCTATTAAAATACTGCAGAAATCTGCACGAGAACTACATGAAAGTATGCAAGTAAAAAGGAAAATGTTTATTCACTGTTGCAGACTACTGACTAACCTACCTTTTGTATAGTTTACGCATAACTCAAGCTCTGGCTGATAGATTATGTGTAAAGAAGCAATACTTTTCATTGCACTATCTTTGAAATGTGCATATTCCTAATACATGGGGGGGGGGAAGGTGGGGGCAGGGAAGAGGAGATTAAGAGAAGCTAACAGGGAGAATACTGGTTCTTGTTACCCAATTGTTTGCCTCAATTGAAGTCAAACAATATATTGCATACATAAGAGAAAATTATACTTTTTTTTAAAATGAAAGAACTCCATTAATTTTTGCTACTAGTATGCCACTAGAATGCACTAGTAATTTGTGTAACGGAATAATGGCAGGGGGACAGACTTCAAAATCCAGTTCCTATGAATGCCCTTTGTCTGGATAAAAAACATTGTCACTGATGTTTTAGATTTCAAGAATTCAACCTGATAAACTATGATAAAAGAAAAGAGGACTTCTCAAGTAAGTAGGTTTTCATTTCAACACATCAAATGCAGCTTTAAAACAGGACTTTCTGGATACTTATAGATAATAGATATAAGTAAGATGAAGGATCATTTGTAACAGTTGAATCATAAAACAGAGGAAAACCAGCAAGAACTATCACAAGTATGGAATGACTATCATATGAAAAAAATCAAATAAACTAATGCTCTTCAACCTGGAAAAAGAAATAAGTGAAAGACAACACAGTAAATAAAATCATGAACGGTATGGAAATGGTGAATACTGAATTATTTTTGCATCATTTCTTGTAAGGCAAGAAGAAAGAAACATCAAATTCAGTTATCTGACAGCAGACAAGTATTCCTTCTATGCAGTGCATAATGAAATGTAAAACTCTATCATAAGGTGTTAGAGAATAAAGATAATAATAGTAAAAGTCATAAAACTGTAATTGGGTTCAAAAAGCAATTAAATTAAAAAAGCACTTAAACAGAAAGATGTTGATGCAATCCTTGGTTCAGTTATCTGGTAGGGTATATTGCAGGAAGTATCAGTGTATGCTTCATCTGTTCCCATGTTCTTTCTAAATACTTGCCGTTGCCCACATTTGGACACAGGCTACTGCAGATATTTGCTGTAACCTGGTACAACTGTTTTCTATGGCAGAACAGCTGTCAGAACAGCTCATCCTTTTTGTGAAATCAGCTGTTTCATTCCCTGTTGGTGAAAACTTCTCCCTTACATAACTTGTGTAAAAATTGCTGCAGTTCCTAGGCAATTTTGCTTTTCCCATTAGTGTTGTCCAGTTAAAAATAATAATAATAATTTCACAAAATTCATCATTTGAAGCAGTGACTGTTTTTCACCAAAAAGATAGGCAAAGGGTCTTGGAACTAGAACTAGTGATCTCTAGTAATTTGCATTGTCCTACATCAGAGTGTATGAATGATGTGTATGAACCAGAGGACAGTATCTTCTCTTCAACTCAGGGGTGGGGGGTGAAGAAGGGAAAAAAAAAAAAAAGAGAGAGAGAAAGAAAACTGGCCCACATTGATGCTGAACCAGTTTTCACCTGAAAAAGTTGGGCAGTAGTTTCATTCTTCAGTAGTATCTGAACAAGAAAAACAGGCCATTATACAATAAGAAGGTAAA
>KL278248.1:0-38044 GCA_000699545.1 Podiceps cristatus | reverse complement strand
GGGGGGGTAGCGATACCTACAAAACCTGAGACTATTTCTCAGGTTGCGTGACATCTGGAGAAGGACACATTTCCCCCTCACAGTTTAAGCAGGTGAAATTCTTGCAGGAGCACTGGCTTTTCATTCTATTGCATCTTTGAAGGTATTTTAGGTAGGATTCTTACAGAGTTCAATGCAGCTACAGCTCTTTTGGGAACAATGGCGATCTTCCCTTTTTATCCCATCTATGTTGCAAGATTAACACAGGAACTTCAGGAACAAGTGGTTATTTCAGATCTTTTAGCAGCCTTGCCTATAATTCTAACATAGTTCTTGCCATCATGCTGGTGTTGAGGTTGCCTCCTCCTAACCTAGGAGAAACATAAAGGCTCTAGGGAGCATAGGTCAGTGTTCAGAGTCAAGAATGGAAAAGGAACAGAGAAAGAAAGCGAAAAGGAAAAATGCAAAGCAACATCAAACAGACAGTCTAAATCTGGGTGTGACGTTGGCTTTTTGCATAAGGTGAGAGAAGTACTGGGGAGTACTGAGGGGTACTAAAGCAGCATGTTTAGCAGCATGGAGAAAGAAAGAATCTTATCTTCATTTTCAATCAATTCTTCTGGTTTTAAGCAACATTACTGGAATCAAATCAATTTCAAGAGATAATTTCTGTGAAGCTATTTTAGAGTAATTGGAGAAGAATGAAAGGAAAGAAGTGGTGATACAGTCTGAAAAAAATGCTTCTCCCATATTTGTAATGAACGTTCTAGTCTGTTGGGCTGCAGACAATGAAGTAAAAATTATTTCATTTAATCAAGACTGAATTTAAAAAAAAAAAAAAAAAAAAGGAAAACCAAAACACCACAAATTGTGGTCACATGATGTAAAACTCCTTGTTGGTATAAATCACTATTGCTAAAGTAGTTGGGGGAGGGAAGAAGAGATTAAATTTGATGGGGGATTTGTTCAGCCTTTTGGTGGATCATTTCTTCTACTTTATATAGAGACTGTGAATGATCCACATTCTTTCTCATCAGATCATTTTTGTCTTTGTTCTAATCTCTACTGCTCCAGTGCTAGTCTCTCCCAGTGTCTCAGCCCTTACTTTAAGCAATTTCCATATATGGGTGGGTGCTCACTAAGCAGTGGGCTAGCTACACCACCATCTGGGTTATCAGGCCATCTCCCTTCTTTTGACAGTATTTCATTATATGCTTTAACAAATTCAACTGAAATGAGCAACTAAGTAATCATATTTAACATCTTCAATTTTTTGCAGCTGGTAAAAGGGAGAGAATCACTATTGCCATCTGTCCAAACAGATTTTGAGTCTGTAAAATAGGTGGAAAGACTTCATCAATTAAAGGGAAAGGTTGAATAAGTCCATTTTGGTTTACAATTACACTGCTGTAAATTTGGAGTATTTCTAGTGATGTTACTGTAGCACTGCAAAATGGAAACCGTCAGAATATAGCTCTGTATAGCACCAAACTGCGTTATGAATCACACTGTTTTCTCCAAGTGAGAAGAGTACAGTTTTCATTTACGGTCACTATAATGTATACTATAAGCTAATTAGAAAGAAAAATAAAATTTAAAATATTAATACCAAAGAATTATGTCATAATAACTTTTTTGCAAGAAATGCAAATATTTTAAAATTAACTTTTTATAGACATTTAAGACATTACACACACCTCCAGCATTTTGCATAGAAAATTTCTTGTAACAAGTCCTCGTATCAGAACTGTAAGTTTACAGTCATGTTAGAAGTCCATTATTTACTAGCTGTTCAACAACTTTCATCTTTCAGTCCCAGTTAGCACAAAAATCTGTAGTAGATTTCTGCTTTTAACACTGATTTAATATTCAACACTGAATCAGGTCAAGATTCATCTTCAGTGTTGTCAGATTTTTCATCACACAGTATGCATCAGTGATACATGCTACAAATAATTACCATGAAAAGAGAGTGAAACAAAATTAATGATATGTGGCATATATCACTGATATTTCTTAAGGTATTTCTAAAAATAATTCAATTTTAGTAAAAGCCTATTTATAGGAACTTACTCTAGAATGTAACACAAAAAGGATGTAAACTGGAAAAACATCAAAATTGCAAACTTAAATGCTCAAGTGTCAAATGCTGAAATCAGTTGCCTATATAGTGTTACTCATGTAAATCTCATGTTACATGAACATAGTTTTTTCTTCATTGTACCCTGTCTCATTCGTCTTGCAAGATGGACAATGTCGTGTGCTAGTCAATACTTTTCTTTGTTGTCACAACTCAATTTATAGACTCATGCTTTACTATAAACTTACTATTTATGAGCTGCTTGAAAGACAGAATTACTAGTTTCTTCTCAAGCTTGTAATTATTGTATCTGAGTATTTCATTGGCCACATTTGTTTTCACAGCATGTTGTCGGATCAAGAGGTACTGTTGAAAGCAACTTATAAATAGGGAATAATACAATCTATACAATGAAAAATTATAGCTAGAAGGAACCCAGTAATTCAAGGCATCCAGTCTAATTTTCTAGAACCTAATTTTTCAGCACATGTATTTATTTATTTAACCCAGTTTAATAGTTTTTTCAGGCTACCATTGATATCTGGTGTAGCTCTGAGTAATCAGACCTACTTAAAAATGAAATCACAAGATCTCAAATTAGATCCCTTTGAGAAAAGTAAGGAAGAATGTGGGATTACCTATGAAAGTTTTCATGAAAGAAACTGATTTGGAACCAAAAATGAACAAGGACCTATGCCAGGATCTGGTACAGTTATTCAGAGTGGCATTCAGCTGCTTTAGCCATATGATCTTTCTCTGTTTTCCTACAATCCCATGTTCCATTCATTTCACATTTTCCTTCCTCTGCAACAGATGATGGAAGTGTTCCTACAGTTGACAGTTTTATTTATCACATAAGCCCTCATTAATCATAGAAAAACCATTATATTCATCGAACAAGGCAGAAAATCTGTGGAAAAAAATCATCATCACTATAAAGACTGAATCAAAATATACAGAAACAAGGCATTCAAAATAAGGTTACACCAACAACATTCTCCCATTTACTAACTCCTGATTATTTGATTTCACCAGATCACTTAAACCATACTCCACCTCATCCTCTACCCACACTTTAGATTGCTTCACAATCTAAACTTACTCCCAACCTTCCCTTCCACAGTTCTGTTTCCTACTCAGACTTGTACATTCCAGATGAGAATCAGTGCTTTTATTTTGTACCGTTAGAGTGCAATCAGATCTCCCTAATGATGGTCTATACTGTTCATATTAGCACAGGTATTTGCACAGTTCAAATTAATTCAAACTTGCAAAGAAATGAAGAAAAAAAAAAACAACATATATGTGAGACAAAGGCCATTCCAAATATTACGGAGTTCTTGTTAAAATTGTCAGATTTTTATTATTTTTCTTTTTTAATAATAGGTGGATGTATTTTTTCCCTTACAAACAGATAATTTAAAAAAAAAAAAATCGGCCTAGATTATACCACTTGCAAAAGAGCAAAATTAGTGTCTTCTCTCCCCAGCTTTCTCATCTCTAAACTGTTATAAGACTCCTTAGTCATTTTGGTTTAAGTGTGTATATTGGTATCGACATGTGATAACTGATTTTTGCTGTTGCTACTTCCAAATTGATCCTAATATTCTAAAATTCCTTCTGTTTATGTTGGGGGAAAGTTCTTGTGGTGCTTTACACTAATCCTAGAATTTGTAGTGCAAGAAGGTAAGGCTATTTCTTCTGTTCATCCATTCCCAAATTGTATCATTTGTTTTATACATGAATTTTATGTAGTCTGAAATTTTTTTCCTAAACTGTAAGATCCCATGTATGAGTATATGTCTGAGTATACCACATTATTTATTTTACTTTGCCATCTAATAATTCCAACTGAAATTGGTAGCTGAGATCAAGAGGGATGTCAGATGCCCCAAGACTGAGTTACACACAACAAGGGCCTGTTCACAAGGCAGTGTCTCATGGGTCTTGTCTGCTCTCAGGAGGCAAGAAAAAGATCGCTCTTAGTTTATCTCAAAAAAATTACCTTGTGGCTTGGATTGTTGCTTGTGGGATTAACAAGAAGAATTATGGTGACATCATAGGAAGTCCTAGTAGAGTAATGACAGAATAGAGGCATAGGGGAGAAAAATAGGAAGCTGTTTGAGCTTGATCTTCTCTGTTATATTACAGAATCAAAAGTTATACTACCTTTTTTTGGTTTTTTTTAAGGCTTACTCAATGTTAATAACAATGCAGTAGCCCTAGGAGCCTGCCTGATGTCTTTTCCAACAAATCACCTTTTAGTGTTGTCTCTGTAAAGTAGCTGCTGGCTTTTGCAGTCTTGAAGGGACTTCATTTATTTGCATGGCTGCTTATAACTTGTGCATTTCTTTGATTTCTTGAAGAAATGTAGAATGATTTTCTATCCAATTCATTAAAAGGGAGAAGGTTATATTTTTATTTCAGTTTGTGTACTGCTTCTCTATTTTCAGCTTGGTGTTTAAACATTATTTCAGAAATACTATAATTAATTTTGTACCCAGTTATAACAGAGAATAATTTTGGTCCAGTGAGTCCTGAACTTTGCCTAAGCAAGCGTAAGAAAGAACTCAAGATGTCTTGTCCTCCAACCTCTATTTTCAATTGCATTCATTTTAAGTTCCTCTTCAGGTTTCCATGGAAATAGCAGAGAAGTGTGCTTATATTTTTGGCATTAAAATATTCATAAAAACAGAGAAGGAGATGGTTTATATGGCAGATGCTGTATTGCTGAAGCAGGCGGTCAAGAAGTAAGCTCCATATATGTAAATGATCAGATGTGTAAGTGAATGTATTCTGGGGACAACTGGCCCAGAAGGTATTCTTCACAGGGAGAGGAATAAATAGGTGGTATAAATCTGACCTGCAGAGAAATCATGAATTTCTATCGGAAATGCAAGACTTCCCAAAGCAATGCAAAATAAAATGCTGCTAAGATTTTACCATTAGAAGTTGAAATCTTTCTCAAGGGAACAGAAGATGATTCTAAACTTGCTAGAGGCACATGTTGTACTAATGAGCACATATTTTAATCAAAATGTCTTCTTTAATAAAACACAGTATGTTTCTTGAAACAGAAATCCTAGAGTTGCTGTCAACAGCCAATACATTAAAATCTTTAAACCCAAAGATTCATCTTCATAATAATTTTATAAACCTGATGTTTGAGCAGACCCATGAAAATCATTTTAACAGCATTTTAGATTTTGAATTAAAAATGGGCAAGTAACAATTAATTGCATTTATGTTAAAAATAGAAGCAGACCTTGATTAAAAATGTACATCTAATTGTTCTAGTAGTTTTACTATATGTGCTAGAGGGTCAGTGAACTACGTGCCGAGTATAGGACTGACTCCTCTCTGAAATCTAAACACATTAACTACTTGTCATAGATGCAAACCCACATTTACACATCAGGACCAATGGTAAACTGTGGGCCATGACAGAAGGATGTCTTTACCGTCTCTGAATCATGAGACTCACCTTTCTTCATTATGGATGGAGTAGGTTGGATGAATCTGCCATTTATGCCATATGCCCTTGCAGTGGCATTACACAGATAGCATGAAAAGTCTGACTTAAACCTTTCCTGGGTGATTTCCAACATTGTCTGCCACAAGGCCAGATGAGATTTATGGCAGGAGTCTGAGCACATACAGCTGTACTAAAGAGATTTCAGTCTGCTTATTGGCAAGGGCTCTTAAATACAGTGTAGACTATCATTATCATCACCTCTGGGCCGTCCTGCCTCTCTAGCACCTAATAACATCTTGAGAAATATTCCAACACATCATCTATTCCTACAAGCAGAAAAAAATATAGAGTTTTCAGCCTCAAGCCTTGCTGTAATGCTGCATGTGTGTAAATAATTGTTGAAACGTGCAGGTACTGCAAATATAACTGTATGGCGCTTACTAACATTATCTGAGGTTTTTTATAAGTACAATAACCTATATCACCAAATGCAGTTGAAGTCCTTGACGAATACAATATTAACAGTAAAGAAAGTTTAGCACATAAATCCATGCAATGTCAATCATGTCAGCACACCTACTTTAGAATTCCCCATGTTCAGAACTGTATTTTGAAATTCAAACTGCTTCTCTGTCTAGTAGGCTTTTCTATATATCCATATATATACACACACACACACGTACACACATGAATAACATTTTTTGTTGTTGTGCTGAAATGAAATTTCAGCAGTAACTAGTTTGACAGCGGATAGGAGAAATGGAAAAGAAGAACTTAGATAAAAATTAAAGGAAGCCATTTTCTTTGATTGCAAAATTCTAGGAACACTTTTGAAGGTGATAATACAACTAACTAGAAGATGATAAAAATGATCAGTGGTGCTAAATATTTGAAACTGTCCATCCTGATTTGAAAAGCCATTCTTGATTACTTTATTAGACATTTGCTGTTACGAATCAGTATGACAGTCACCTGATCCAGTGTCCAAATGACCAAGTTTTACATCTTGTTTCTGAACTAGGGTTTTTTTCAAACCAAACAAACCAGCAGTACCAGCTTCCCACTTCAGTCCCTTGTAGATTCTATCACCTGCAAGCGTAAACCTGATCACAGGGCACCAATATTTTTTCTATACTATAGCATCAATGTAATACTGTTCGACATGAAATATAGTAGAGAAGCAATACATATTTTGGCATCTCAGAACTGTAGTGCTCATATAATAATGATCTGTTCTGTGCACCAGTCAAAAACTATTCACAAGGAAATTACATTGAATTTCTAGTCTGTCTCCGTGCCTTGCCTTTTAGTATTGTCTCATGACAATACGAAACGTGCCACTTTTTTTTATATTTGTAGTCGATACAACAGTGTTAGGCAACCTCAAATTGCACCTAGAGTTGGCAAATATACCTTTGAGCTCCTGCTTCTTATACTTTGCAGTTGTTGTGACTATACGTAGATAAACACGTGTATGTGTATCTGCAGCAGCATAAAACTTTTATTCTTATCAAGAGTGTTATGATGAATTGGTATGGTGCATTTATCATATGTCATAAAGCCTAGAATTCCTTGCAGAGTTTTCCAAGAATATTCATTTTTTCAGTTTGGCTTTTTTAAGATCTCAAAATAGACAGCTTTGAAAATCCAGTTTAAACTACCAATATTCAGAAACTAAATTTATGTCACTACCTTTTATCATGTATGTAATTTAAAAATTCTTCTTGTTCAGAAAGTAAAGGAAGTGCCTTGGGCACATGCCATAATTTATCTAGGTATTATGGTAGACTCCACAGTAAAGGTTTATAATATGTGCCTATTTTACGCTACTCAGCTTTAAAAGCTTCTAGAAAAGCACTGACACTGCTTGTGATCCTTGATTCCAGAGAAACAGTTACAGGAAAGCTTATAATCAATCTGTCTCCAGAGATGGCAGTGGTACAAGAACATCCCTGCATATTTCATTACAAAAAAAAAAAAAAAAAAAGTGCTCGGTTTTTTTCATCCTCTATCTTAAGGAAGACCAGTCATTTCACCAGTGAAGTGGACCTCATGGGGTGAGCACTGATTTGCATCTAGATTTGAAATACACTTTAGGATAGCAATTTTGCAATCTTTGGTTAGTTAGAACTAAGATCCAGTGCCACCAGTCAGGCTCTGAAGACTGAGATTTTGGTAAAAAAATTATTTCCTTGAATGCTCTCTTCACTTATTCACATCAGCATTTTATGTCAATGCATTTTTCTATTTCAAATATTCATGTTTCGAAGAGGGAATTAATTGATTTGAGTACAGAATGGCTTTTGTTTTCCAGAACAAGGTGACAATTCTTTGATTCACTGTGGCCTTTTTGTTTTAAATTTCTTCTTGAGTAGAATAGCAGTGGTAGTGTTTTAGAAAAGCTGCACCACTCCTTTTAACTCAGGACACCTCCACCGAACTTCTATTTAACTATTACCTCAGAGAAAATTTATTAAAGGACTTCTTTACAACTATCATGGATCACCATGCAGCTGAAATCTCGTCTCAGGCTGAATCACTGGATATTTTGTGGATTTTAATGTCTGAATGGGAAAGACCTACTTTGGACCCTTAATCCCATGGATTAGCCAATGTAGCAAATAGTATCAAGAGAAAATCATAGTAATGTCTGTATTCTAGTCTGCTAATATTATGGTGCCCGCTTGTTCATTTGTTTGTTTTTAAATAGATGCCCTATCTTTTGCTTTAATATTGAGGGGATGGGCTGAGACATAATTGTTACTAAAGTATAGAGCTTATTTTGTGACCATGCAGTTTGGAAATGTGAACACTCAGTAAACCTACAGGTTCTCTCCTTCCTCTACTAATAAACAGAAGTTATAATTACACTCAGGGTAGTAATCTGAGTCTCGACTGCAGATTAGAACAGCAAGAACTGTTTAAATGAGATAACAGGATGAAGGTGAAAATATAATTTAAACCTCTAATATTTTTATAAAATGGAATTTTTCAACTTGACTGAGAAAAGACTGAATAATTATTTTCCTTTGTATACTACATTTTATTTTATTTTATTGCTATTAAAACTTACCACACCATTTTCTCTCTTAGAAATGCATAGAGATACCTTAACTTAATCTACATATAAACATCCCTGGAAACAAACATACCTCCTGTATTTCCATGTCTCATTCATAAACCAGTATCTAAATTTGCCATTTTATTAAATTTTGTTAGATCGAGTCTGCATTTTCCTATTTTTTAATTTTTATTCTGTGATATTATACTTCATTTTATAGTTTTGGAGATTAAATCTATCATTGTAACGTGGAAATAGAGATACTTGGCACTCAACTTCTCAATCCAGTTGTCTTCTAGCTGCAGTCAGAGCTGCACCGTATCAAGGACACTTGGCTTTGATTTAACATCCTTGTTTTCATAGTATGAAATATAAATGCGATCAGTGAAACTGATACAGCAAAAAATAGCTCATTTTAGAGAATGTGAGTGAGCAGCAGAGGAAAAAAGAAGGTTTGGAACTCTAATTTAGACTTGTTGCCAAGGCTACTTCTAAGCAATGCATGAAATGGATCGACACATAGTAAAATGAACATAAGATTAAAGTCAGATCTCTGCTATGTTTGTACAGTGCAGTAATAACTACTATGTGAATAGTCAAAGAGCACAAGGGGAAAAAAAAATATCACCTTTCTTCTCTTCCACCCACACAACCAACAGGATTTCTTCATGCTTCTGGAAATAATATCTGGGGTAGAAATGGCCTGTACTCCTACTCTCCCTTGCACCAAGGGTTTTTTTTAATTTAAAAACTAAAGGTTGTTTCCTGAGATCCTCTAGCAGTGGTTGTATGTGTTAGCTGGCAGGAACATGCTTCTCCTCTCCTTACCCCAACCTCCTGCATTCAACATCTCTCAAGTCTGTGTAATGGGTCCTGCTACAATCAACCAGATTGTCTGTTCCTTTAACATCCGCACCCCTTTTGATAATTCTAGTACAATATTTGGCAGCGGTTATGGAATAAGTGCATAGGCAAAACAAACAAAAGACAAGATGAAAACACACAAAAGTACTTATAGAATTAGTTTTTATAACTGAAAAAATATTTCACAACTCCAAACTATTTAATTACATTTTAAGGTCTCTCCCATATAAAGCTTCTAGTTCCTTTCACTTATTGCAAATAGAGCATCTGATACACAATGCAATTAAAATTTCACCTCTTCAAAAAGACTTTCGTACATTTGAACTCTGAGTGCATTTAATGTTCTAAAATAGCCATAAAGCCATAACATTCTGTTAATGGTCTAAAATCTAATGGGAAGCAGGAAATATACTGACTTATCTATATTTTTATTTGTGACTCTTATTCAGAATAACTATTTTGGTTATTTTACTCATTACAGAGATTTGAATCCTGAGCATTACAGAAATAACTCTAATAGTACAAGCAAACATTTATAGCCTAGAATGTCAGGTTTTCTGCTTAAAAGTACAAGCTCCAGTCCTTAAAAAACATTGCACGGGCATACTCCACTATGGTACTTTGACCCTTGAGGAGAATAGAACACAGGATGTAATGCAAAGACAATTTAAAAAAAAAAATCTATGAAAGACAGTAAATATATGTACCATTTTAAACCTCACTATTAGAATATTTACTATGTAAAGACTTCCAAGAACAAAAATATTTTTAAAATATACATATATAAAATTAAGAACTTCAGTATGTCAAAATAACAGCATTGTCACTTCTAGCAAAGTCAAGAATGTTGTATTGACTTGACAGCATGACGTTATTCTCAAAAGACTTGCAAATCATAAGGCAGATGACCAATGCATACCAATGAAGACCCATCAAAACGTTTATTAGTCTTTATCTACAAAATCAGCATGGGTTTTGGCATGTTTATAAGTAAATCCTTTTTTGAAAGACATTCAAAAGAAAGGATAATATACCAGTTTGTTAAACCTATTATCTCAGCTCTGCATGCAACAAATACCCTGGTACATTTTTACGATAAAAAAAGTGTTTAAGGAAATAAGAAGATAATTTTTTTTTAGAAGCCATACACTTCTGGAATTGAGAAAAGCAAAACAGAACAAGGAAGATTAAGCTATTGATGCAAGATGATAGAACAATCAAGAAAGAGCAGTTGAGATGAGGGTTTTATAACAAGGAGAAGGAACTTTATAATACAGAGAAGTTTAAGACTTGTTGTTTTACAGTCAGTACAGATAAGTCGTTTTGACAGCATCTTTCTGTGAAGCTTAATAATTAAAATTTTAAAAATAATACATATCCTTTCATATACAATTCTGTATTATAATGTTGCAATTCAGGCCTCAGCTCTAGGAAGTGGGGTCTGTAATGGAAGCGTGTGACAAATACCAACACTGAATCAAGAGGATTACATCAACAGGAACATCAAGAATTTAGAGGAAGTATGTTTTATATGTATGGGTCTGATGAACAAAGACAGAGAAGTGGGACACAAAACAGCTATTGGAGATAAGGTACTTTGAGTAAAAATGTTAGGGGATTTAGAGGGCAACAGCTAGATCATTCTTTCTGGAAGCTGCATCAATTCACAAAGGCTGGCCTTTTTTAAAAAAAACAAAACCAAACCAAACAACTTTATCTTCTTTGTATGACCAGAGATGCCACATGCCCTAATCATATCTATGTGGGGAAGATGACACAGATACCACTTTGCCTCTTCATTTTAAGAACAGTGGGTGTATTTTATCTCCAGGATTTATTACCTTGGAAGACCCTTCAGTTTGCAGTATTTTTGGATAATCACATCATTTCCCTGTCATTCAGAGGAGACTCATCTTCATAGCAGGGTAATAGTAGAATAAAACCAAGCATTTGTCCAGGTATTCCAAAATCACCAATCATTTTTTTATGAGCATGCCCTAGAATCTCTTATGTAAGGTAAACTGAAAAGGGCGCCTTGCATAAACCCTTAGTGGAGACAGGACTATAATTTCTGTAAAATCTTCAGATTAAATTGAACCTGCACCTGACTGAAATGTTACCATTTGTAAAATCCATATTCAGAAGTTTTCAGCTAAATCTGTGTACTCACTCAGTTACCTTCCAGTGAAGCTAGATGCTATCAGTTGTGGAGCTAAACACCCAACAGCATGGGACAGAACACTTTCAGCAAAAATACAACTGCATAAATGTTAAACTCAGACTGTGTATAGATCTTTCTGCCTTCAGTGCAAAACTGAAAACTAATTTATGTGACCCAAGATAATAAATAATTATTTTTAAAAATGGGAGAAAAGTTAAAGAAAAAAAATTCTTCTAAAGGTTTTATGCATGGGAAAAGAGTTCAGATACTAGGCAATAAACTGTGGAAAAATATTAGCAATCTACCATATGCATGACCTACAAGTTCAATACATAATCACTTTGGTGAGCCAAGACTTTATCTTTGTCATGGTTTAACCCCAGCTGGCAACTACGCACAACACAGCCACTTACTAGCCCGCAGTGGGATGGGGAGCGAATTGGAAGAGTAAAAGTGAGAAAACTTGTGGGTTGAGATAAAGACAGTTTAATAAAAGCAAAGCAACAGCCGCACACACAAGCAAAGCAAAACAAGGAATTCATTCACTCCTTCCCCTGGGCCGGCAGGTGTTCAGCCATCTCCAGGAGAGCAGGGCTCCATCACACGTAACGGTCACTTGGGAAGACAAACACCGTCACTCTGAACATCCCCCGCTTCCTCCTCCTCCCCCCAGCTTTACGCGCTGAGCGTGATGCCACATGGTATGGAATATCCCTTGGGTCAGTTGGGGTCAGCTGTCCCAGCCCTGTCCCCTCCCAACTCCTTGTGCCCCCCCCGGCCTCCTCGCTGGTGGGATGGGGTGTGAGAAGCAGCAAAGGCCTTGGCTCTGTGTAAGCCCTGCTCAGCAACAGCTAAAGCATCCCTGCATTATCAACACTGTTTCCAGCACAAACCCAAAACACACCCCCGTGCTAGCTACTGTGAAGAAAATCTACTCTACCCCAGCCAAAATCAGCACAATCTTATATCCCATCTTATCTTTACTGGATAGCTTCACCTTCCCTGACACTGCACAGGTGTGTAACTGATGCATTTTTAGCAGGAGCTATTATCAATTTATGTCAAATAAAAAAAAAAGTGATGTAGTGGTGATATTATAGATTAGTGTACTACAGTCATGAAAACAATCATATTGATAAACAAGGTTGGCTTTTCCCAGTTTGATTGATAAATTGATTTTTTTTTCTTTTTTTAGCTGTATGATGCCTCATTTCTCCTGAAATATCTTTATCTTTGATACATTCTTAAACACCTTCTGACACAATGATTTTAATTTCTTTATTGTAAGGATTTGATACCATAATATAAACATGGCAGCGTTTCTGTTCACTTAGTCACTTGTTGAACAAGTGACAGTGAGCTGAGAATTGTAAGATGCATATAAAATATATCTTGAACCACTATTCTGGATAAATGCATGATTATAGTAGATGGAAGTTCGAAAAATCAGCACATGATACTGGATTTTTGACCACTAGTTAGATTAAAACATTCTCAAAGGATTTTCTCAAGGATAGGGTAACTTTCCAGCAAAAATAGTGTAGAACTCTCTAAATGAGGCTTTTGCAGTAAGTTGTTATTGTCCTTTCCTAATCTGTTTTAGAAAACTAAATCAATTCCTTTTTGCTGTAAGCATTATTTTATCTAGAAATCAACTGAGACTGTTGTAGGACCTAGAGTAGGAAAATCTCCCAAAGCATTATTTTCTAACATTATTTTACATTGTTTCTTATGAACAGATGGGCAGCAGAATAGATTGGCAGTTCACACCATTCTAACTGAAGACATTGTTCTATTTTACTTAATCAGTGAACAAGCAAACTGATAGCTATATTAGGCCTGTTGTAAATTTCTTCACAGGCTATTGCTTTTTTAAGTGCACTTTAAAAGCATTAAATCATTTGAAATGAGCTCAATTACTATGAAACAGTGTCTATCACCCAAAAGAAAAGCAAAAAATACAGGAAAAATAGCAATTGAAATTGGCCATATACTTAGAAATTCCATTTTGATTTAAAATCAAACTTTTCCAGGTTTTTTTGTTGCTTCTCCCCCCCGTTTAAGTTTGCATTTAGTTAAATAAAATTCATGCCAGGCTAAATAAAGTTGTGCCCGGTTAAATAAAGTTCATGCCAGGCATGCTTTATCAGAAGATGTTTTAGAAGATATTTGTGGTATCTGATATGATTTCTGTAACTGGAAGAGTGGAATATCAATTACAGATTTATGTAAGCTTTGCCTAATGGACTATACAGGAATTTGTTGTAGAAGTTTGCTGCATACAAGAAAACTATTCATAAAACCAGTAAGCTATAATCCATAATGAAAACGTGCAATGGAAAAGGATTTTGAGAAGAACACAGGAAGTAAAAAAGAAGGGACCGAGGAAATAATATGCAGATCATGAAAAATAAAGACTTCTTTGCATAGAAATGATATGTTGTAAGATTGCAAATCAATATGCTTGTTTCAATGTACTTTTCTGTGAAGCTGTTTTCTCTGCTTTCAAAGTGGAGCAATCTTGCATTTAGGTTACCTGTTCTCTTTGTAAATGTGTTTATAGCTGATGGCTCCACTGTTTCCTCTGGAATCATGTGACAGTTCAATTTCTCCTTCAGCTTATCTTACACCCTGCTTCAGTTTAAACCACTGTCCTACAAGTCTGCACCCTCTTGTACAAGACCTTCCCTACCTATATTGTGCCTCTACATTGAGCAATGCAACAAAATGCATATACAACCAGTTCCTAAATAGGAAAATCAACTTTATGAATAAGAAAGCAAAGACTCCAACAAGATACTATCTAGAAACAATTTACCAATGAAGGAAACAATTGAGAATGTGCGGGATTTATAAGGAAAATGGGTACTAATAAAAATTAGCAATTTCCTAACAGCAGATAATGAACACAAAGAGCACAGAAGTACAGAAGTATTCATCAGGAAAGCAAAGTACAAAGCATTAAAATCTGGAGCCTGGCTTTGCTCATATTAAAATCAGTGGTAATAATATTCACTTTGTTATTTGAAAATACTGTTATTAAAATGAAATCAGGATCTACAATACAATCTACTGGAATTCTATAGAATTTCCCAGTACTTATTCCCCAGTAAAAGAGAGACTTCAAATATTAAGCCACATATGATATAAATATAATAATTTTCATCATTTAATTGCATATTTTGCAGGACAGTTTACTACACCAGTCTTTATTAATAGTATTTCTAATCTGCTTAAAAGAAAAATTCTAGCTGATTGTTCTAGCATCTCCTTTGAGAGTTTATAAGGTTCAGTATTTCTGACAGTTTCTCTTATACTTCTGTCAAGCACAAGCTTTTCATGGAACCGTTCTTCTCACATCTTCTAAGATAGTGAATAATTCACTGTGATAAACATTATAAGATAAAAAGAGTGTCAAAAAGAAGCTGCTAATAAATACTGGAATGAGGGAGAAGGCAGGAATAGGAGAAAGAATTAAATTTAACTGCATCCTACCATGTAGCCCTGATCTGTTTCATCTTTAAAAAAATATAGCAGAAATTGACTGAGAATCTAATTTGTCACAAAACCCCTATGATTCTTGTATTTAAAGTAATTGCATTTAGAAAAGAAATTATTCATATCCTATTGCCGTACGCTCTGACTTTTACAGATGAAAATTAAAAGCAGCAGGTAACATTCTTACCATCTGGTAAGAATGCCCTGAATAGCTTATAAAATCTAGCATTCAGTCAAATGCAGATATGGAGGTTTGTGATGTCTTCTTTTGTAACTACAATAGTGTAACTTTCCTATGTTTTCCGAAATACACAGGTAACAAATCTTATAGTAAGGTTTAGTTTTGCAAGATGACTTTAGCTGCTCTAGCAGTTGATATATCAGAATGGGGAAGTCTGACTCATCTACCTTTTGATTTTCCTCTGCAACTGGACATGGGATCCTACTGTTTGCCCTGCACAGATCCGGAGCTCACTGGATTCCTCTATGAGTAACATACTCAGGATTCCAGCAGAAAAATCAACCACATTGAAATACTGGATAATTTTCTGATAGGTTTGTGAGTTATATCTGTTTAGCAAAGGGCCCAAAGAACAGGAGAGTTGGCAGAAGTAATGAGGTAGAAGCATGCAGCAGAGGCAGCCGGAGTTGACTGAAGAGTTAAACAAGCAGGAGGGAGAGAATGAGTCCTCCCTTTCTTCCTAAGTGTTGAGTTTATAAATTATATAAACCTGCTGAGATTATCTAATATCTGCATTCAATGTGCAGTTCACCAAATGCATGTAGCACTGCTTTCCACATTCTATGATGCTTCAGAGAAAAAAAAAACAACACACCAACAAAACCAAAACAAAAAACCTCCCACAAGCAAATGAACAACAACAAAAAAAACCACACCACCACACACAGAGTAACTTTATTGAGATGGGAGATCTTAAAATGTCAGGAATGCATTATTTAATTTATATAAATAAAGAAGGCTATAATTTAGACTTGTATCTCTGTATAAATAAATACTAAACTGAGAGTATCATCATCATTGGATCTTTTGGTTTAACTTTCATTTATCACAACTATGGTCATTTCCCTCTATTAGGTATTCCCTGTCATAAGCCCAGTCATTTGTAGCTGACAATGGCTGTTTGAATAAACTCTCTTCCAGAAAAGATGATTAAACTGGTTTAGCTTCCTTCCTAAATAAATAAGTAAATATTTTTAAAAATCAAAAAGCCATTTCAAGTTGGTATTTATCTGACCTAGCTTCTAGCCATTTATTCTTATTTTCCCTTTCTCCGTTAATTATGTGTTTCTTTAAATATTGAGCTTTTTTTTCCTCCTTCAGATACTTCTATACTAAGCAGGTACTTAGCATTCTTTTTAGCTAAAGAAAACAAATTAACCTTTCAAAACCTTTTTAAATGTTGTAAGCCTCAGTCTGGATTTCTGGATAGCAATGACAGCCAGATGCTCTGCAGAACACTACCTTCAGGACATTTTAGGCACAGCCACACAGCATTTAGTTTTGTCATCCTTTCTTTTTTATTTTTTTTTAATATATCTTTAACTTCCTTTATTAACCTCTCACATTTCCAATTCATTTTGATTGTTTTATTTTTCTCCATGTATGGGTTGTTGAGTATTTATTTATTTATTTATAATTACTGTTTTCATTTGATCTATAAAGAACATCAAAGGCACAATGCAAGCTACTATTAGAACCATCCCCTTCTGTATCACTGCCAGAAGAATTCATACTATTGGACTACACCTAATACTAAAAAGCATTGTAAAAATTAGTTTACTCTGACAAGTCCAATGACATCCCTAGCCAGTATTATCAGGGCACTACCACATAAATATTTACACCAATGGAATTCCAACTGACTTTGGTGAATGTTAATGGAAAGAAACTCTCATTGCTATGTCACAGCTGCAGTGAGAAAGCTCAGATTGCTAGAAACACTGCTAGCTTTGGCAGGACACAGCTGAAGCAAAGCTCATTGTCAACTGATATGACACTACTATGCCATGTTGCCAGGGAAACAGTAGAAGAAGAGAACATAAGGTTGTTAAACTGGAGGGGTTCAAAAAAAAGAAAAAAAAATGCTCAGGGCCAGGCTGTCCTGAAGTAAATGTAGCATATGTATGACATACCATCATACTATTCTATAAAATGAGTTTAGTCATAAGCTTTCTCCACAGAACTGATGGGACTGAAGAATCCTTACTTCTAAAGATGCTATTTCTGTTACATGGATTTTATGCTAAATTGTGCTAAGCTATTGTCAATAATTTATTTCTACTGATGATAAATGGTTTGGGGGTTGATTCCTATTTGTAAAGTAAAATGTGACCAATCAGTAAATAACAAAGAAAAGCACACAGAGAATGACCAGACTGTGTATTTTAAAAGCAATTTGTTTCAGTTTAATAATGGAAAGAAAGGACAGTATCAAGATTAAATACCTAAAAAACTAAGTGACAGGAGCTAGAGAACTGAATTAATTGGAGTAGAGGAGTTATTCATCGTCTGCTAATTTTGAAGTATAATCAGGGGACACTGTCATTGGTTGACAGGTTCAAAATTTAACTAAGCCTATTAATAGCTTTAAAAAAATGCATTTTGATACTCAAAAATCCATCCCAAGCAGCAAGCTTAAGTCTTCAGTCTTGGCAGCACACAATAATCAAAAAAAAAAAAAAAAAAGAAAAACCCAAACCAGTCTACTGTCTCATCCATTACTTTTCATAAGAAAAAAGACAAAGATCCATCTAACCCAAAATTCCGTGTCTTATCTAATAATAGATAGATATTTGGGGAGGGGAAGAAAATTAAGACCTGGGGAAACACAAATACTTCCCTAGTATTTTATCCAAGTCAAAAGCATGATCTTGATATTTAATAGGTCTTGATATATTTTTATTTTATACATTTTCCTATTCCTTCAAACTTGTGCACAGTTTTGGTGCCATGACATACTCAGGCAGCAAGCTCCATAATTTCACTATGTATTTCACGATATATTTGTGAAGCTGCACTGCCTTGACCTTGTTCCGAACATCTTAGCTAATAATATCTTTCAATACCCTGGATTCTTAGAAGAGACAATAGATAATGATTAGAAGTCAATTTTATGTATGCCCTGCCTTGTACATAATATTTTTTTTCCCCCCAGGGGAAAAAGTCCCCATCTATTATTTATTTTTATTGAAAATATTCTACACTTTAGGTCATACTTGCTCTAATTCTGATGTATTTCCTTCAAAATGGGAGGACAAGAATTTAGACAAGATCCTGAAAGCATACATCCTTTTAATTTTTATACTGTTTTCTCTGATTTTTCCATAGTCCTTTCCTAATGTTGCTTGCTTTTTTGACTGCTGTTGAACATTAAGTTGATATTTTCATAGACCAGGCTGTTACAACTCCAAAATCTCTTTCTGGTAGGTGCGCTGTATGAAAATAAGTCAACAAGATACTGAAATGTCTAACAGCATCTTTAAAGAAATTAAACTTCCCATAAAAGCTTGTCACACTGCCAGAAAAATGGCAGTTACCTAAGTGTTCTCAGTATTAGATACCATTATTTTTAGTTAAAAAAACTGCTGGAATGGCAACACTGTAATGCAAGCATAAAATTATTTTTACTTGCAGTAGTACATCATTTCTATGGATATGATAGCACTTACAATAGGGACAGCAGAACACTCTGCCTGTGCCCAGAATACCCAGAACATTCTCCCGGCTGACCAAGGAGCAGGTTTGTTCAGTAAGCTACAGGAGCTAGTAGAACAGGGTAGATAATGTGGTAGAATGCTTTTCTGATGATCCAGCGTGCTGAAGCTCACTTGTTGGCAGCTAAACGATGGTGCCTGAACTCTGACAGTATGTAATACCATCTATCATAGACTGAATTTTTACTAGGAATGACTTCCCAGAAAGTCTCTACATCCTGGCTCTACCTTTACACCTGTGAAACAGGTGAATTGTGCATTCTTCTTCCTGTATCCAGTGTGTTATGTGATTTTGGGCAAGTCATTTGAAAGTGCTACAGGTATTATATTTACCCATATGCCTGTCTGCCAAGCTCTTCAGTTTTTAATGCTGTTTTTCTTACCTTGTTATGTGGTTACCCTGCATAAAGAATAAGCTGCTGGCTATGAAGATTATTCTGCCTGTTGAAAATGGCTGAAAGAGCAGTAAAACAGGAACAACAAATGCAAATTACTAAATACATGCAAGTGTACAGGTAGATTCTGGGGATCTGTTGTAATGTTATCTGTGAGTTTAGTTTCTCTTTCTGTCGTTAACTAAGATATTAAATGAGCATGAACGTTAATTAAAATATGCCACAAACACCAGCCAGGACAAAGACAACAATATAGCAGAATTAGAATTAATTACAGCTGTATGTGAAGTCACTGAGATTTTTTTATTCATACAAGCAATTCAGGGATTTTGCATAATCAGAGATGGGATCCAGTTATGATCCTTACAAGGGAAACTTAAGCAAAATTAGGTTCAAATTGGGATTAGAGTTCTGCATCCACAGAATGTTTTCAATGCAAAAAAGAACACAAAAAAAGTTGTACTTGAAAGTGTTTCAGTCTAGACTGATTTCCACTTCAGACTACTCCATGAAAATATTACTAGGTATGTTTCAGTGGTCAAATATTTGTATTTGCAAAACTTTATAGCTTAAAAAACCCCACCACCTTTCAAGCATGTATAACAAATACTTACATTTTCTTAAATTCTAAGGTTTCTGTCAGGGGACTAAAATGGCCTCCTTTTAATAAAGCTGTTCCATTCAGGTAGACTATTCTAATACTATAACCACCACAAGGTTTTGAAAGCAAATACAGAGCAAATTGATGTTGTTAATTTTAAAGTGTTTAGTATAAAAGGTTATTAGTATAAATACCCTATAAGGATATTAGTTTAAAAGGCAGTATACAGAGTTAAGGGTAAAATAAAAAAAGATACCATGATCCACAGGAGCAAAGGCCCTAAACCAGTACTGTAGTACTCCACAGAACAAGAATGCACAGTGATGAGTCCATGGACAATGTTGACATGACAAGATAATTCATTTGATCTGCAACCCCTCAGCCCCAAGTCCTTATAGAGGTGGCAGCAGCCAACTACCATGAACTCTCTTTTATCCTCTAGTCTCACCTCATCTGTCCAGACATGTCACTGTGCACAAAAAGAATACCTATGCTGCAGATGTTCAGTAAAACCAGTCAATCCTGGGTACACATAAGGCTTACTACAAATACACAGTAAAGGCCTTCAGTACATGTCCAGAACTGGCATCTGTAAGAAGAGAGGAAGGACACTGACTGGCTGCTGACACACACGCAAAATAAATCTGACACGGCCAGAATGCACCATACAAGCAATAGATGCATTATACAGTAGTATAAGATGGCAGTGTTGCTGAGGCTTGAGATGTAACTATAGGCTGCACCAAGAGCCATGAAAGAAAGAATGACTTGACTGCAAGGAATCTCTGATTTATGCAAGTGAGAAATTTCTGTGCTACCAAAAAAATAAAACAGCTTTAAGATAAACCAGAATATGTTAACCTTTTGTTCAAGTTGATAGCAGAGATGAGATTCTTAAATACCACACTGGAAGACATTAGGCAATAGTGAGAAAGTCCAGAGTATGTAAGTAATGATTACAATAGTTATCTAAAAGGTTTTCAAGAACATGTATACCTATTTTATAGAGGAGAAGTGATCAAAAGGAGATTAAAAATACGTATATTTTTGTAAGAATAGATAAAATTCTCTTATTAATGCTACCACAAGACTAAATTTTTAGAAAAAAATCTATTTGTTAAGTAGAGTTGAAGAAGTATCCAGGACATGTATTTTGACAAGTTTGACCTAATGTTAAGGTTAGTGCTCTCATAAAGCCTGTTTTGATTACATTCCCCTAAAAACAGAGATTACTTATTAGTAATATTACTAACATTTCTATTGTTGTTCTTCCCATAAAATGAAATTCAGCTATTTCTTAAAAGTATTAAAGAAATTCCTACCTAAAATTCCAAAAGCGTACACACCAGGGTCATGGCAGATAGCTGACATTCATGCTTCCATATTAACAAGATCAAAAAGAACTATAAAAAGCAGGGCAATAGCTGCAGAAAAACAAAGTATTCCTTATTCCTAAGGGCACCATCTCCAAGGACAATAGCAATATATAACATAAGCTTATCCAATGATCTAGTCATTCAGCATGAGAAAAACAGAAATTTCTGTTAAAGGATAGTGTAGAAGAATAAATATCAGTAAAAATACTACTGAAAATATCAGTAGTAGGTCAGACTGAACAATAACTTTTTATTATCATTCCGGAATACGTTAAAAAGAGTAAGTAGCTGAGCATCTACTGCTCCTCTATCTCCTTACACAAAGAATCAGATCCTACTCCCACCTTTAATCAGTTGTTTGTTCAGGACAAGCCTTCCATATTGCATCAGGGAAAGCCACAGCAGCCTAGTTTCTCTCAGAAAGAGGCTTTGTCAAAATCCGTTTTCAAAGGTAAAATGGTTTCAGTATCTGCATACTTCCTCATTCCTTAAAAAACAAAAAAAACCCACAAAACAAAACCGAAACAAAACCAAAAAAAACCAAACTAAACCCAACAACCAACCAGCACACACACACAGAGTTTATCAACTTTAGAAGGCTTGACTTTCCTTTGCAAGAACCATATTTATGCCTGGTATGTTTTTTTTTTAATGTGTCTGCATATTCTAGTTGAAGTTACTAGTTTCTCCCTGTGTTTTGACCTGTGCATGCACCAGACTAACAGAAGCTATTCTTGAAAACTAAACATGATTAAAAATAATGTGATGTTAGCTATTTACCTTGTAATGCTTTTCAAAACCAGGTATTTTTAGATTTCATACATGATTTTGTCTGCTGTACTATTTAACTGTTTGGGCGTTTTTTTGTTATTAATCCTTTCAAAGCTTCTAGGGCTTTTGGTATTTGAGACCACTTTCGATTTTCTGCACGCCACACAATTTTCTTCACTAAAGCTTGTCAAATGTTTTACAAGTTCTTCTATTAAGAACTTCCAAACTAGATAGTTTTAATAAGTAAACATTATAGGAGGGATTTGCTCACTAGCCAGCAAGAACAATGGTGCTATAGCATTTCAGGAGTAAAATTTCAGATCAACTTTTTGTTTTCTTACTCTCTAAACAGTAAGGTACCTACTCCACCAAATAACATCAAGCAGAAAAATTCTATCTGTCTCCATTTCAGGATGCAGCGTCTTTCAACATTCACAGGTAGAAGAGCTATGTCTGATGTATCTGTTCTTCTAAGCTAGGGTATCTTTTAAATTCGCACATTAGGAATAAGGCATGTGAACAAATTCCTATTAGTTATGGTTTTTATGTTATCAAACAAAGCCAGCTGTCTTCTGAGTCAGTGAGGATTTTGGATACACTGAAAAATATGTATTGGGAATACATACGGAAAAAGTGTTCTAATATCCTGGAGAGTTTTTGGATTGCCATCGCAACAGTATAGAAAGCTCAGGTGTATGCCAAATTACAGTTGTATTACTGGTGGGTGTGTGTGTAGAAGTTACAGAAGAACATATTTACCTGAACTAGGAACTTGCAATAATGGAACAAAGTTCTGAAAAACCCACTACCACGACTCACTCTGAAGCTTCATTAACAGTAAGGATCGTCCTTCTTTGTTCCAGCATCTCTGCTAGTTTTTAAGGCTAATTGGGCTACTCTCTCTGGGGTTCGCATACCACAGAGTTCTTACAGCTTTTATCTACTTTGTTGTTCAGCACACTTACTGAAATAACCCGAAGTAGCTGCTTTTCCAGACCAAGATGGATTTTTTTTTTTTTTTTTTTTTTTTTGTCTGCTGACATGTTCCTATTCCCTGTGATTATTAAGTAGACAACAAACAGTATTATGAGATGGTATCAACACTTCCCTACCCTCTTGATGCATTCTAGAAGGGTTCTGAGCATAACCCTCATTAGTCTATTCCTGGGCTTCAGAGGGATCTTGGCTCCTTACAATGCAGTCAAATGAATTTCCAAACTACATATATATATCATTCATGTTTCTCATAGTATGTCTTTTAAGTGTTATGTTTAGTTTATTGTAAAGTTTGCATAAGAAGGCTACATATTTTCATCAAACAGAAGTAAAAACCAATTGGAAACTGCAATTGCCTGACCTATGTCACTCCTCATGCATTAAGTTTCAGAGAATCTAATTAATTTCATCAAGTTTTCACTTTATTTCAGGAAATACAACCTAAAGTTTATCTCTCTGAGCATTCATGCTTGAAATATATGTCCACACATCTTTGCATAGCAGGAAATGTCAGAAAATACACATGTTTTTACTTGGTAAAATTTATACCCAAGTCTAATTACAAACCATTTCTTGAAAATTACCTAATGGTATTTTTTAAAAGCTAATTTTGATAATAAAATGCCCTCTTAATCCATTTTTTGGTCATTTTCTGTAAGCACAGAAATATTTTTTGCAGGTTTGTACAACATCAATAACTGGAAAAGCAAACGCACCCAGGAAATTAATCATTGTTCAGTAATGGTCTTGTTAAGGTCCAGGGTTCTTAAAAAGTTATTTTCAACTTTGTATCAAATGATGTACAAAGGATAGTTGTTCCTCTGAAGTTTAAACCTCTAAACATCCAAGAAGCATATTTTATAAAAGGCTATGTCATGTCTGTCATGTATACATCATGGCCCTAAAAATTTGTGTCGTTCCTTACTGTTCAAGAGGTTCTACCAAGGACAAATGAAGAAATTTTTTTTAAGCATGTGATATTCAATAAAGTAATCTAGAGAGTTTCACATAAAGGTGGCAATTTGCTGTAGGAAAACCTTGTGTTGCTCTTGTGTATTCCTCCGGCTCCTGTATTTCCCTTGTTATAAGCAGTGCTTTAATTTCATTTCTGTCTTTTCTATGACGATATATTTGGGAAGATGATTGTAACTTTCCACCCTAGTTGAGAGAGACTGAGAAATTCAGTTCCTTTCCTTCACAAAGTGATTCTTTATCAAATAGATGCTATCCAGTTTATACGGTCCACTTCTCTGCCCATGAAGCGGATATGGGTAGGTGGTGATCTCTGCACGTATTGACTAAGTTATCTAGGCAATGTCCGTGGCTTCGCTACTGACGCATTACAATTCTCTAAGTGTTTGACAGGAGTCTTGTGTCCATATATAATACTCTAGTGGCTAGTTTAACACTTTAATCAGAAAGCAAGTTCTGCCTACAGACTAGATTGATAGGCATTACTAGAATTAGATTCGGGGGGTTGTGTCTTTTTATAGTTTAGGGGATGGTAGTAGTACTGAGTAACTAAGTTTTTTACTTAAGTTCTGTTTATTTGTCTGTTAGTACCCATATCGCTCCACCTAAATACCATTCTGAGCCCAAAGCTTATAGGATATTTAGGAGTATTCTGCCACTCCTGATGTCTTAGTATTCTATTTGCCTCTGTACTGTCATGCTCTAAATTAATTTAAACATTATAATAAAACACCTTACCTAGTCTAGGAGTTTTGAATGCAGCCAGTCACAGAGACCAAAAAAAGATAGTTATGTCATCTTTCAGCAATTTGTCATGGGGGGTTGAGCCATTCCCTATAGTTACCTAAATATGCAGGGAAATTGAGTCATCAAATTCAGACACAAGTCTGACAACCAACATTAGATAGCAAAGTAGATGACTACTACTTGGTACGTCCATTGCAGTTTTTTTTAATGCTGCAGTAATACAGCATTACTTTCATGCCCTATTTTTCCAAAATAGGTAAAAGTCTTCTTGTTATCCCTCTGAATTTCCTTGAATTAAGCCTTCTCCTCTACAGTGATAAAAATATTTATCTTCAGGCTCAAATATACCTTTGTCTTAGGAATTAGTCTATCAACAACAAATAGATAAGCCTCACAGCAAAACTTCTCAGGCTTTTTGAATTTGATACTGGCATCTTCATTCAATCAAACCATGTCATTAGAATGAACACATTTTTTATATTCCATAGTGTGGAATATAAAAAGATCAGGTTACCAGATTTGTGATTTTTTTTTTTTTCAATTGAAGGAAATAATTTATTAAACATATAGCCAGAATAGTTTATGTATAAAGTCACTATTAGTATCTGAAGTTACATGGAATATAAAGTCCAGGGTATGGCAACAAGTCCAAAATACAGAAAAATGCATTCTATGTGTGGATAACCATATCAAAAGCATACAATTACAGTGAACAATGTAACCGAAAATAAACTTCAAACTCAGACTTGAAATAATATACACTAAAAAAAATTGCAAATAGGGAGTTAATCGATCATACTCTTTTATGTATATTCATT
Source organism: Podiceps cristatus (assembly GCA_000699545.1). Taxonomy (NCBI): domain Eukaryota; kingdom Metazoa; phylum Chordata; class Aves; order Podicipediformes; family Podicipedidae; genus Podiceps; species Podiceps cristatus. The sequence continues at coordinate 12,515 of KL278248.1, read as the reverse complement.
ATTTTACTGATATTTATGTATTTTAGAAGATATATGCTCAGATACAAGTCTTCAGGCTGGAATCTTGGTATATCACTATATAAAATTAAACTTTGGTAAGGGAACATATATATTACTTTCTTCAGTGGCAAAAACGTGAGGCTAGAATTCCATTTGCAGTGCTGAAAGATTACACACATGAATGCTGAAGTCATCTAGGCTTTGCTCCCACACAAAATTCACTATGAAATATCTTGAAATGGAAAAGCTTCATAAAAAATGAGAGCACCTGAATGTTTTAGGTCAATCTTTTTCTCACATTCTCAAGAGACTTAGTTTGTCAGAAAGATGTTTGCTGATACGTTTTTAACACATATAATAACAGGTGCTAAAAGAGCTGTGTAAAACATGTATCACAATTTCCCCTCTGTCCTGACTGCTATTATTAGTATTGCAGGAAAATAGCCACATGCCAGAAAAAATGTAAGTACTCTGTACTACCAAAAAGCTGAAGTGTCAGTAAAAGCAAATAAGCTCCTTAATTTCCTGGCAGAAACAGAATTTCTGTTCAAACAATTAGTGCATGACAAAGGGCTTTCCAGGTAAATTATCAATAGATAATGAAGAGGTTCCATTATAACCCCAACAATTTGTTTTGCATGAGGCCTACCGCAGTCTGAACTGTTTGCTGTAGTATTTTGTCTTTATAATCTGCATCTTCCTTTTAACAAGATGCTATACTAAAAAAAATAGCCTAAAAAAAAGGTTAAACTTTCTTTTCTTTCCTTTCACTTGCAGTAGCTGCAAGAAAGAGAATAAAAATTACCTAAACCTGTTACCTGCCAGTAGTTTTCCTTTAACATTCATATTTATAAAGTGATTGAACTAATGTCATTTTTAGAAAAAATCAGATGTGTACAACTTTTACTTGTTATCTCCTGCACCACATAAATCTGTTGCAACTACTGACATCCAGAATTCTCAATCATACATTAACATTTAACTCATTTCATTATTTACTTTATTATTGTATCTTTGGAGAATCTTTCTAATGGTCTAGAATCCTGTTACAGCTATAGACTGTAGAAGAAAGTTGAAAACTATCCATCAGAATATATAGCAGGTATGAAACAAAACTGAGTGCATACAGATGGAGAGAATTACAAAGAAACTGCAAGACTCCTTTTCAGGGTGAGAAGCGTGAGAGAGTAACAATTATTTAACATTCTCTAGCACACATTAATTTAAGATGAAATTTAAATAAAGATGACACACTTAGATATTAACAGGAAACTTCTCCTGACTGCAGGATACAACATGTAAGAAGGCAAAATTAAAAAAAAAAAAAAAAAAGAGACTCAATAATTTAACATTATCAAAGGCCAGAGATGACATCTTAATATGTAATAAAAGATAGAGTGGGTCAGCCAGCTCCTAAGGACCATGAAAACTAAGACAAGTAATGTATTTGTTATACTAGAGAAGAAACCACCATGGGGATATAAAAGCCTAATGCAACCTTCTCAGAGTGCTGGTCAGGAAAAATAATCTTATAATAAATCAATAGCATTCCAAAGGTATTGTACAAACCAGTTCTGCAACTATGTCAAAACAAGAGGCAGCTGTTACCTAGTTGAGTCATAGTAACTATATGCGTGGAAAGATAAAGCTATATTTATTACATGTTGGACAGAAAAAAAAAAAATGCAAGACTAGAAATGAAAACAGACTCAGATCACATTTGCAGATAAGCAGGGAAAATAGTTGGAGGGGAAAAAATAAAGAATTATAGTTTTTACTGTCTTGCTCTTTAGTAAGCTGCTAAATATCACATATGTTGAACAGGCAAGTCAAAATCTTGGTTTACACAGATCTACAAGTTGTTAACTCAGGTCATTTTATCTCTGCAAGGGATGTTACCCAGAATAAAGCATAGCAGGAAAAAGACAAAAGCCCCAGAAAAGCCTCCTTCTCATTTGTTTCCAAGCAGTATAAAGTTTAACTTCTTTTGTCTCTTAAAATTACACACAAGGAAAAATTGTCCAGGCAACTGATAGTTTGGGCATTATTTTTGTTCTCCCTTCTGCACGTTAGCATCACTACAATACTCTCGCCCTACTTCTGCATACTGGCAGGTCCTGAATATAGCTATCTCATTTTCACCTCAATTTTTATCATATTTGTCAATCATTGTTTTAACAAATCATCAATAAAGATGGAGCTCATGCATAGCGTTTATCCACTTCTGTCAACGGGAAGCACAGATGTTACCATATTCATATAGATCATTTGCTCAACTTTCATAGTTTATAAGTCAGCCAGATTCTTATATGCTCTGTCAAGTAGTAAGTTTGGCAGTGGATGAGTTTTATTTAACTCCACCTCAGTGACAGGCACTGAACTAGTTATATTTAATAGTTCACCATAGATCATAGAATCATAGAATCATAGAATGTTTTGGGTTGGAAGGGACCGCTAGCAGTCATCTAGTCCAACCCCCCCTGCAGTGAGCAGGGACACCATTACCCAGATCAGGTTGCTCAGAGCCCCGTCCAACCTGGTCTTGATACTATACCAGGAAGCATTTTAGACTCAACACTACTATTATTTGTAGGGCTTTTTTCATGAGTGGCAGCCTGTGTTGCAGTTCAAGTGATCTACCAATGTCAGGACTTCTCATGGTGTATTTACTGGAGCTATTTAACACTGTATTGTGTATTCAGCACACCTGGATCATGCTATCTCTGCACAGTAAAATTATGGATGTATGTTTGGATAAAGCAAAACAGCCAAAGAAAGATGGGTCAAAGGTAACCTGTTATTTATGATTATACAGTCAGGTTCCCTCTGAAATGCTATTATTATCTCTTTCCTTTTTGCCACATAAGTAGGAGTTTAAGGAAGATGACTGTGCTCACATATTTCATCCGTGTTCTAATTCCTCCACTGATCATAAAAATACATCTGTAGAATTTAATTCTATAGATGGGAAAATACTTAGACAGTGGTTGCATACACATGGAAGCTGAGGGATGTTAAAAATCTGAATTTCAATGTTGAGTACCCTCTATAAGCAATAGCACCAAGGAACATCAGAAAGTAGAAAAGGGATAAAAAGAGATCATAGATTAGTCCTCCAGGCTGTTAAAACACTATGTAAAAGCAGACTTCAGTGTCACTCTCAAATAACCCAGATGCTTACTTCATTTGATTTAAGATACTGGAACCAAAATCAACATCCATAAGGATTTTTCAGAGTATATTGATTTGGGCTAGTTCTTTTAGATGTTTAAATCAGAAGATCAAGGCAGGAAAGGTCTAAAGAATTGCAAGAAACCAACTAACTCATAGTCAGGGTCTAGATATAAACAAGATATGCTTTTCCTAATGTCTCTGAAAATGAAAAGAAAGAATTAGGGGCAATGCTTCTCTCATGTCAAGAGGAGGTGGCTAAACAAAGATCAGATGTAGAAATCTGTTACAAGAGGAAGGTACTAATGCCAAGACAAGAACCTCCAGACAATTAAGCCTAAGTCCACCTGTAGGACAGTGAATGGTTAATCAGTATAGTACAGAGAAGAAAATGGAAATGCAGTGGATAAGCTGTAAAATCACTGCAGAAGATAAGAATAGAGAAATATTGTATATGTCATAAGCTATACCAACAAAACAGGGCCAATTCAAATAGTTGTGACAAGGATATATCATACCTTTTCAAAAATCATTTGAGAGAATGCCATACTCATAGAATACCAGACACATGGAGACAATGATGGAGGCACAACAGAAAGATCTAGACAAACTTGGCAAAGCTACTAAAAATTAGGTAACAATTTTTTTATTTTTTCTTAAAACAAATTTCTCTGGTCTGATATTTCTCATGACTTAGTATAATTGCTTCTCAAACTTGTTACTTGACTGCCTTCTAATAAGAAAAACCTCTTTAAAAGGTTTAGTACTCATGCATATTTCATTTGCAGTAAAATCCAAGTATTTCTGAAGAGTTTTATCAAAATTTGGCTTAGGTGAATGTTCTTGACCATAAGGCTTTTTTTCCCTTGAAGAATAATAGAAAGTGCACACAAAAGGGATTCAACCATATAAGGCAAGCTTGTAAAACAAAGGGAATATTTTTGGAAACTATTTTGTAGTCTTGGTTCAAACCTAAGTATAATTGCTTCTCAAACTTATCACTTAGCTCCCTTTTAATAAGAAAAGTCTTTGTTACAGAGACTGTATTAGCAACCAAAAATACTGACAAAGGAATTAAAAGTACAAATGGGTTGAAATAATTTCACATCACTGTGCCAATAATGATAAGAGATTGTATGAAGTGATACATAAAGAACCCCTTTCCTACATGCATGGGATGTGAAGGGAATAGTTTCACCTGTTTTCTTTAGTGATGATCCAGTCTTATGCTAGTTTGGAGAGAAGGAGTTGGTTTGCGAACCCAGAACTTGAACAGACAAGACTTTACTGAGGGATATGGCAGTAAAAACTAGCAAGCAAACAAAAAGCAAAGGGTGAGATTTCTGGTAGGTATTGCTCTACAGGTTTTGTCTGGTATTTTTTCTTTTTCATTTGTGCATTTTTCATATGGCTTGGAATGAAATAGTAGGATCTTCCTCCAACTCTGCTGTCAACTTTTCATACAAACTCTGGAAAATATGTCAGAAGTATCACCTATAGAATTCCTTTCTTTAACCACTTCCATCTCATGGAGTTTCTCCACCTCCACCACCAGAACTGCGGAATCCCTAGGGTCACTTGACAATATTTGAATCTGTACTGTGATTCTATGATAAGTAATATTGTATAAACAGCAGACTAGATAGAAAGCACTGAAGTTGTTTCAGGTACTGATATATTTCACCTTGCTGCAGGGATCTGGTGAATAGCATGTGTTATATAAAATATGCATAATTTGGGGGAGGCTTTCACATTTAGCTATTAAAGCCATTGCAATTATTCCAGTGACTGCAGAAACCCTGACCATGTCGTTGGCATCTTTAAAGAGCACAGGGGCTTTTGATAAACAGTTTTTAATGAAAAAATCAAGTACGCAACTATGTTGACATTGCAGAATTCCAGTACAAAATAAAAACCAGTGAAGAAGGTCCCAGTTGGCCCTTTCTTCTGGACAGCAGACTGGAGTTTCTCAAGGTAGAGAAAATTCACAAGAGATTTGCACTGTAACAGACATGTAGAGCTTCAATACACCCTTCCACTGAGTCTGTTTGTGGAGGAAATTCCCATTTCTCCCAACCTGTTCCCTCACTTTATAATTATAAAGAGGTCTATATGAGTTGGTAGTCAGTTGTGAGAGCTTCAAGGGTTCTTTGGAATTATTTTGGGAGGCAAAAAGAGAAGAGGAAACAGATGGCTGCATATAAAGTGGTGTCACACCCATACAAGCACTAGAGGATGTCACACAGATGATACAGCTCTTACACATATGCATGCAGTATACTACATTCGATTTAAGATACTCTGTAAAGACACTTTAATACAGATGTGTGTGCTACATGTAAGGGGGGGGAAAGGGAACGCGTCTGATAAGGAACAACTGTTAGGGCTCTTTCCATAGAGTACTGCCAAAGCCAGATATTAGACCTGACTGAAAGATCCCCCTTTGTAAACTTAATGAGATGCAGATTTGAAACTTTTATATAAAAGTTTCTTAGAAGAATTTCCTCCCCAGCAGCACTTATGTAAAGCGCCAACCAGAACAAGGATTCTGGTTTTCTGGAGTACTTCAGGAACATAAAGTGGTGAACAAGCTTTCTAAAACGTAAAACAACTGAAGACATGTACAAGAGAAGTAGCAGCATTTTAAGGTTAACTTTCTCATTTTACAATATAGATTTTAATTATTCCTGAAAGGCATCTGTTTTCAAATGTAAACACAGCATGTTTAGGAACCACTAGATGACAGAATCATTATGTGTTCCTACTGACAAACTTCCATCTCTTAAGCATCATGTTTTACAAGGCTGTCAAAAAGTAAGTTCAAATAAAACCCTACAAAGGTTAACTCAGGCAAGCTGAATGTGATAGCAGCATAGTTGCATATGTGTAAGTGTTCAGATGTTTTTCCATAGTTGCTGTATTTGCATGCTGTGAAAACCAGAAGCTAATAGCATTAAAGGGAATTAAACAGGAATAGTTATTCATTAAACAATGCAAATCAGCCATATAAACAAAACCAAAATTTTAAATTTAAAAGTTCCATGCTAATTAAAAACTGTATCTGATTTATTATTTTTTAGAATTAATTTTATCCCAAATTACAATTCAAAATCCTGGAAAAAACAGGGAGAAAACTGTTACTTATTACTATTTTAGCTTCAAAATTTCCCAAGACTTGCAAAACATGGTGTCCAAATTAACCATCCCTGTACACCAGGATGTCACTACTGTCTACCTTTTTAATTGATGCTTGGAGTAACCCTTAACTAGGTAAACATTTAGCAAAAAAGGCACCAAAAAAACCCCACTAAAAAACCCTGCTGTCATATGAAGAGCACCTCCTTTTCCCAAAAGGAACATTAAATAAATAAATAAATCTGTCCAGTGGGGGAAACTATCTGAATAAAGGAATCGTAGCTTCTGGCTTTTTACTACAGTTTGGGGGTGAGGGGAAGAAAATCACATTTGAGGCTGGGAACTCAGGGATTACTGCCTTGGGAGGTGGGAGAGAAAAAAAAGGCTAAACACTGGGGAGGGGGAAAGGAAGAGAAAGAAAAAGAGCAGAAAGCGCACTTACTGTTTGGTTATCTTCATACAGCTTCAAGTCGTATCCACTCAGCTCCACACAGAAAATTATTGCTGTAACCCCCTCGAAACAGTGGATCCATTTTTTGCGTTCAGATCTCTGTCCACCCACATCCACCATTTTGAAAGTCAGCTCTTTGAAGGTGAACTTATTTTCTACAATCCCTGTGGTCATGTCCCGAGAACGCAGAATGTCTTCCACTGTGGGGATGTAGTCCAGTGCTGCAATCCTTTCTAGGTCATTTAAGTAGTACGCAGCATTATCCTCTAGGTGGTACTCATTGGAGCGGCAAAAGCACTCCTGCACGCCAGGGTCTGCCCAGAGCCGTTTCATGACTCCCAGAAGCTCGGGGGTAATCTCGCCTTTGCTCTCAGCTGGGCCTGTCAGGGCAAAAAGCTGTACAGCATCATATGCTCTGTCAGGATTGTGAAATTCTATCTTAAGGGTGGCTAGAGCCCGAATGATACGTGTGAGGGAGTCAATTGCATTATAGATAATCAGAGGTTTGTATTCCTTGCAAGCCTCCAAGTTAAAGCCACCACTATGAATGATTTTCATCTGCTTTACAATAGTACTCTTCCCAGAATTGCTGGTACCCAGGAGAAGGAGCTTAATCTCTCTTCGTTGTCGCTGACTTTCAGAGCGCAGGTGGCGGTCAATCCTACGGGACCGCCGCGCTGCCTCTTTCTCCTCAGAGCTTTGCCGACATCCCATGGTATAGCAGGCAGTTACAGAAGGAAAAGGTTGGAGATTGTCTCACTCTGTTTGCGTCTCTGAAAAAGATCTGTGATGTCTTTCAGTTCTCGTGCCAGGTACACCTTGAACGAAAAAAAAGTCGCTATCCAATACCTGATGTTCCAATATCCTGTACCACTTAATTCAGTCCCAGCAGGGGTGCAAACACATGTAGATATGCAACCACAGAAATAGTCTCTTCAGCAGATCTCATGGCACTCCCCTTTCCAGTGCATAAACAGTGGCACATCCCTGCTAATGAAGGGACATTTCCCTTTGCCACAGTTTGGCTAGATCCATCAAATACTCTTTTCTGTTCTGCATAATTATTTTGCTGCCTTCTCTCCAAAAGTAAGGGAGCTGCACTTTCACCTTCTCTGCTCTAGCCCTTGTCTTTTAATTGTATTTTCTGGTTGCTGTGGTGATGCTGCTAGATAAAGCCGAAGCTCTTTTCAATGGTGCTGTACTTGTTTTGTTTCTCTTCCCCCACTTCTTCAGCTGATCCAGTTCAGCTTTGTAAATCTGTGCTTTCCACCTGCCAAACAATGAGAAAGGAAATGAATGAAATGAGAGACTCTGCTTCCTTGCTGCAAACCTCTCACTTTGTCCTCCTCTTCTAGGCTTCTAAACCTTTTACTGTCCCAAACAGAAAATACAGATGGAAAAATATGTAAAGAAAAGCAAAAATCTAAAACTCTAGCAAAAACTTAGGGACAGCTGAAGCTTGCAGACCTAATAAAATGTGGTTTCTGAACAACAGTAAATCAAATCTCCCTTCTCAGCCTTCTGTGTTTTATTATCTAAACCTACATGAAAACAAACAGTGCTGAACTGTGCCCCAATTTCTCCCTCAGCAAGAGCTTATGGCAGTGCTTTTCCTGCACAGTCCTGTTCTGACTGGTTTTCCAGAAGTAGAAAATGAGACAGACTCTCAACTACTTTTCCCAGTCTCTCTATTTATATCAGTATCTTGTACTCAGACAGATGTCCTCCTGAGTTTTCTTTCCTCTTTTCTGTTTGCACTGAACATTTAAATAACTAAATTAGGAAGCAAAAGGAGGTGATTAACTTTGCTCCATGATTTTGTAAAAGGGAGAGTTACTGATCTTTGCAGAATATAGTGACATCTTCTTTCCTCTTGGAGAACCATACTGTTAAACATAATACCTGCATCTTGTTTAATTAAGTGATGCACTACTACAACAAACTTTGTACACTTCTTTCTGTAGCAAAGTTAAGTGTTATTAAGCCTGCTCTCTTCCATTTCTAATACAGGAAATTCTGAGATACAGCAAAAGTGAACAGTGATTACAAGGTGAATATTTCATACAAAAAGCACAGGAAATGCCAACTCAAGCAAGGGCTGACAGCTTTTCAGTGACTGTTAGAGCAATTATTCTTTCCCAAATTAGGGGTTAAACGTACTAGTTGGAACTCTGCAGAAAGCAACAGCAGGAAGCAGTTACCTCTCACAGAGGGAAAACACATTACTAATAGCTGATTGGTGATAATTTGCCTCTTTTCTAGGAAGGGATTGCTGCTCCTGCTAAGCTCTGAGCACAGTGGGCAGCAGAATCACAGATGTCATGGCTTCCTCATTGTATGCTGGCCCCATTGACACCTATATTGCTGTCTGTTTACTTGTGTCTAGAGAGTCTTCCCTGAGTATTTTTACAAACTAACCTACATGCCACTGAGATACCCTCAGAGGTAGGCTTAAGAAAAATTTCAGAGTCTACTAAAGAAATATAACTTCCACTATGTTTTAACAGACTGTCTCCCAAACTTCAAAGTGGCTCTAGAAGTCTTTGGAAGTTTTTCCTGTATTAACTTACTAGCGTCTCGATGTAGGTGTGACAAAGCATTAAAATACATATTGGGAGGATGATTCCACACTACTAGGAGGACAAGATGATCAAAGCAAGGTGTTGAACCTATAGCTTTTGTGAGAAGAAACTGAACTACAACTACTTGCAACCTCATGGTACTTCACATTCTTTCTTAAGCATCACAGCAGAAATTTTAGTGAGCAAAAGATATTTTAGCACTCCAAAATAGTAATCTGTAATTAAGTATTTGAAATGGAGCACAACTGGCACAAACTGGAACACAGGAAGTTCCGTGTGTAAAGTGGAAAAAATTTTTTTACTGTGAGGGTGACAGAGCACTTAACAGGCAGCCCAAAGACGTTGTGGAGTCTCCTTCTCTGGAGATATTCAGAACCCTCCTGGACACAGTCCTGTGCAACCCGCTCTAGCAGGGGGTTGGACTAGATGATCTCCAGAGGTCCCTTCCAACCCTGCCATTCTGTGATTCTGTAACATGTATTTTTCTTTTCCCCACATCACCTACATCATTGGGTAGGATTCACTTACATAGATATACAAGCAGGATAGGGTGGATCTCACTCCTACTACGCCACACTGCTCTCATGGAAAAACAGGAACTTATATGATTTCTATTTTAATGTCTACCATGTTCTTATAAATACATATAATAGCACATGTTTTGTAAGATACTGTTCTATTGTTGAGAGTTTCAGCTCTTATTTTGTCTTCCCAAAAGTCATTCTCAGCCAGGGATTTCAATGAGATCTTGCTTTACCCTGCCGGTAGCTGTCACTATAGTGGAAATTAATTACATCAAATAACAGTTTTAGCTAACCTTTAAATAATGTTAATTGAGATATAGCACAGCATAAAAACTTTGAGGTGGGGGCTTCACAGATATAGATAAGGACAATTACATCAGCTGCAGTACTGAAGAAGCTTTATATGGTTAAAATAAAGAATAAAGCTTAGCTTTTTGAGTTTCTTGACATCTGACATTTACATGAAAAAACATCATTCTTGGAACATTTATTTGGGAGGATAGAAGAGGGGAAATAAATTATATATCTAGGATTTCATTCTTCAGGTGGTAGAAACAAGTGTAATGATCTCAGACTCTTCTGTTTAGCAAGAGGCATTTCTATTCTTCTGTTATTTGTATATTAAATTTTTGTCACAGTGGGCTGTCCTAGTCTTAGTTTCTGTATTTTGTATAACTTTCTCTCAGAACATGTTTAAAGTCACTTACAGATCTCTTCTAATTTATGATGGGCTGACAAGTGGTAAGGTATAGTCTATATGTCTGCTTTTAGATCCAGTTCCCCACTGGTATGCATCTCTGGGGTCTAGAGTTCTGTAACACCATCTTGGCATTAGGCAGGTTCTTGCAATGCACTGGATCCCTTTTCAGCAGTTTACAGTATACAAATGTGAAGGCGTCTGGGAATGTGAAATATGCATGTATGGAAGGACAAACACTTCTGGTGATCATCGTTAACCCCTTAACATCAGAGAAAAATGTAGAGAGACTGGTCAGAGTCAATGGATGACAGTTTTACATATTTGTTCCTGAAGTTTCCTGGGATGTTAGCCTGGGACAGTTGAGCTTGCAATCACTTAAATACTTTTACTGATTCTATATTTATCTTTAAATCCCTTACTAACTCTAACCCTGCTTAAGGGAGGTACATAGTTGAACCAATGTAGATCTGGATAAAATTCATGACTACCAAGATGAGTCAGTATAGGTCAGGATTGGTACTGGCATACTAAGGAGAGCATTAATATTTTAGTTGGAGAAGATGCATAGATGATTGTTGTAAACAATTGCAAAATTTCACAACTGAAATGCCGGCCAAAAAAAGTGAACACTCAAAAAAAACCAGTACATGAAGTATACTGATTAAAGTATACTTCGATATCCCGTTCACTCCCATCTTTCCTTAGATTCCCAGAAAACTATTAACATATACATTTTCAGAACAGCAGCTTTTACTCAGTTCTGAAGATCTCCTATACAGTATTTCTCTCTTCTTTCTTGCTCCTATTTAAACCTGCATTCTCACTACATTCTTTTAATCTCAGTGCTCTAACACCTGCCTGTAAATCCATCCCAAACCCACGTGCATGAAATTAATTAACTAGAACAGGACACATACAGTAACCAACTCCAGAAACTAATCATGACAATTTTATTTTCAGTCGTTCTAGACTACTTTAGTCAGTACATCAATTCACCTCTACACAACTGTTCAAAGTGCTAATGTGTCATCTTTGCATGGACCATAGTGTATGAGCAGTCTTCTAATTTAAGCATTTCGAGTACCTTAAAGATGTCTGAATCCTTTACCCCAAAGGTACTGTATTGCTATTGTCTGGTCTAAAATTCTACAAGAGAGTCTTAATATCAGCTGTATTTATTTTAATTCCCTTTGCACATCAGGACACTAGCACATGAAGAATAGATTGATCAGCAAAAAATTAAAATAATAGAATACACATTAATAGAATGGTAATTAGCACAACTTTACTTACTATAAAGCATAGAAGATGTGGAAAGAAAAACCCTCCTAAATGAGGAGTTATACTTTCTTCAAATAATCAGCTTTTCCAATGGTCATAGAAGATGAAAAATAAGAGTTGAGGAAACTGTTTCTTAATGAGTAACTTTCCAGCCAGAGAGAATGAAATTACTGTATTAGATATCAGACTAAATTCTTATTTTAATTATATAACAATTAGAGTTGGCTCCATTAATCATGCTTATTCTGACATCTTCAGAACATTTAAAATTGGTTTTCCTTTACGTCATCACCAGAGGCTTCACTTTCATGTCATTGATAAGACCACTGGTTAAATTCTTTATGACATTTTCTACATCTCTGTAATTAAAGATGGAAAATTTTGCAAGAAGCACATATAGGTCTCCCTTTCCTCTCTTTATTCAAGTTTTATACTAATAAAAGAGGCTTGGTAGAAACAAGAGGATACATATTCCTTTCCTTGCCAGTGCCTCACCACCCTCACTGTAAACAATTTGTTCCTTATGTCTAGTCTAAATCTCCCCTCTTTTAGTTTAAAACCATTACCCCTTGCCCTATCACAGCAGGCTAAAAAGTTTTTCCCCATCTGTCTTATAGGTACCCTTTAAGTAAATGCTGCCACAAGGTCTCCCCAGAGCCTTCTCATCTCCA